>RJVU01019258.1:5556093-5591130 GCA_003731715.1 Anabarilius grahami | reverse complement strand
TCAATAAGGTTATGAAAATGCATATCTATAACATTAAAAAGGAGCATTGTCGTTTAGTGCATAGAATAAAAATTGTCATCTCAGACTTTTAAAATCTGAGATTTCACAGAGGAGTCATTTCATGTAAGTGTATTTTCAGCTCAAATGATGAATTAAAGAATTTTGCAGTTGATGTTCCATTTCCTGTTACACTTGCTCATGTGCTCTTGTTGACTACTATTCTCAGTTCCTAAAGCGAGCACATCCATGTTCTCGGAGCCCAGGTCACGTAAAAGGCGGCGTAAGAGCTCGTCCAGCTCATCTGCCAATGATGAGAGCTTCACTGATGAATCCAGCAGCACTTCTTCATCTGAAGAGTCCAGCAGCGTCAGGAAAAAGAGACGCCACAAAAAGAAAGGGAAGAGAGGTACATGACGTCACACTTTCACAGTAACTTAGTGAATGTTCTTCCATTGTCGGTTGTGTATCTGGAATCCGGATTGTTCATAAATTCACCTTAGCTGTTAAGGTCCATTGTGTAAATGTTTTTTGTAAAGATTTAAGAGTAAACGCATGTGAAAGTGAACATTTTGTTTAAAAAAAAATAAATACAAATTTTACAATTTATTTTAAGGTGTACTGAGTAATAATAATCAACTACATGTACTTACTAGAGTTACGTTTCGGGGTTAGTTACTTGAAATCATGCATAAATTACTGTTATTACTATAGTAAGTACATGTAGTAACATGTAACTACGGCACTTAAAATAAAGTGTTACCGGATTTGTGTAGGGTTAGTTGCATGTAACTATGCATAATTCATTATTACTGTAGTAACGTGTAACAAGGACATTCAAATAATGATTTGAGCTGTATTTCAATCTCTTCTCAACAGGGTGTGTTTCCCAGCGTGACTAGGTCTTGATCTGCCTTCATCAAGAAGAAGAGCATGAGTAGGGCTATCCGGCCAATTCTGTCACTGAGGTTCACAGGGCCCGGGACAATTTTTATGAGAGAGCCTCGATGTGCCCGGGAGTACAGTAGGCTATACTGTAAAGGACCTTCTTTGGGCCCTCCATGGTTGACCCTCCCTGACAGTGTCCCCAATACGGCCCTCATCGCAGAACTGCACCTGGTTGCTAACAAGTCTGTTTCTCTGGTGGTTCAGGCCTTGTGAGGAAACCTCCTCAGCTGTGCCCAGCAGTGTGTCGTCTCTGCAGAGCTGTTCAGTTTGTAATTCTACAACCCGGAAAAGACTTGAGATTTCTGAGCCTTGATCTAGTGGGTTGGTGGTTTATGAGTATATATATGAGTTTTCTTTTTTGCTTTAAAAATGCAAGTTGCTATTAAGGACTACAGTGATTTGACATACGTAATTCCTCTAACATGTATACAAAGATTTCAGATTTCATTCGAAAACTGCTACTCTGAAAACCATTAGGAGAACCTTAAGACTATGGTGAACTAGTCTTCTAGGTTGGCCTAAAATATCACAACTAAATTGCTGTTTTATGATGATGGAGCGGGTGAAAGCTTCTGACAACTGCTGCCTAGTACTGCTCAACAAACATTCTCCATGTTTGCACACTAGAGGGCGCTCTGAGACTATTGCAAAGTGAAAATGAGAGGCGCTGGGCCCTGGAAAGGAAATAAAAATAGTGGGTGACATTAAAACATGTGTTATGCATATGATGATATATCTCTTTACCCAAAAGTTTTATCACACGAGTTACTGTGCGTACGTCTCTTAGATGTTTTAAATAGTTTGTGTAATAAATGCACAGATCTCTTAGAACTGTGCTTTTTTATCTTAAGTTGCACATATTGTTGCATACAGTAGCTGAGTGAAATAGATCGTCCAGTCATGTATGTTGTTTTTTGTTTTGTTTTTTTGTATTCACATAAACTCTACCAAGGTTTTATTCTCACACAGTTCTATCACATTCCTTTATGTCGGGGTAATTTAAAATCTGGCCCTTGAGGTCCACTGTCCTGCGAGAGTTTAGCTCCAACCCTAATCAAGCTCTCCTGAAGGTCATCAAGGTCTGCAGGATTATTAGAATATTGCAGGCTTGTGAGTCGGATCAGGTTTGGAGCTGAACTCTGCAGGACGGGCCCTCAAAAGCCAGAGTTGAAGAACACTACTTGTGATTTGTTTTGTTTAAAATGTTTTTCATTCTATGGTTTTGAAATGTCTGCAGAGTTGTTTAACAATTAAAGGTGCTGCAAGTGATTTTAACCATTGTGCTGTATTAAACCAGGGATATTCCAACAATTTTGATGCCACGGACCTTTAAATATATTATCTTTGCAAGGGACCTCTTTACTAATAACAACCATAAGAACCATTTATATAGTAAAAAAAATGCTAGAAATGTGTATAATATTATCTGGGAAATATTTAAATATATTTACATATATCTGTCCATTTTTCTACCCACTATTAGTGTACTGTAAGATGTGTAAACATGAAGAGAAACAAAGTAACTGTCAATCTTATGATATCAGACCAGTTTTTAGAAAACAGAATAAAGCGGCCATGTCAAATACTGTACATTTAATTATATATTATTTATAATTAACTTGGTGACACTTTACAATAAGGTTTCATTAGTTAACTAGTTAACATGAACTAAGAACTAATAGTTTTACAGCATTTATTAGTCTTAATGTTAATTTCAACATTTACTAATACACTCTACACTATAAAAATCAAATGTTGTGTTTGTTAACATTAATGCACTGTGAACAATCACTGAACAGCTGGATTTTTATTAACTAAGATTACCAAAGATAAATAAATACTGTAACAAATGCATTGATCATTTTTAGTTCATATTAGTTGATACATTAATGTTAAGAAATGAGATCATCTTGTAAAGTGTTACCGTTAACTCTTATAATTGGTTATATTAGGAAAATTGATTTGCATATTTACTTTTTTCTTTCAGAACTTTTTCACAGACCCCATAGCATCCCCTTAAGGCCCTTGGGGGGGGTCCCTGGATATCAAATAACAGATACTAAATCTTGCTCATCCTAGTGTTCACGAGATTTTCAGCACATGGCCCTTGAACAGTTTCCGTTTGACAATGTGAGAAGGGATGTCCGACTCTTCTGTGCGAATCGGTTCTTATGAACGGTTCGTTTTAAAGAACCTGACAATTCTGAGATTCTTTTTACGTAATTACGTCATTACGCAATACATGCTCCAAAAACGTAGAAAGAAACTGCTGTTTATAGTCTTTGGATATTTTAATATTTGACTTAGTATGGGCTATGATGGAATTTTCCTTTGTCCCAGTTTGTTTCAGCCACGATTAAGCTCGAAAACGAACCTAAATACATTTTGGATTTGCATTAAATAATGCGAGAATTCATTTACATCTCTTGGCTTTTTTTCTTTTTTTCATGTTTTAATAAAATGCTATAAACGTATCATTTGTAATCTGCGATTCAGTTATTAAATATAACGTACTTTCCACCTAATCAGGCAGTAAGTTTGAACAGGTCAAATCCCCAATTCACTGCTTGCGGTTCTTACGATTCTTGTTCAAATGAGTCAGTTGAGCGGTTGACTCGAGATCCGGTCGGACGGACTGATTCAGAGTCCAATTCGCGAACGAAGCGATCAGTCCTGTTTTGTGAACCGGTTCAACTAATTCCTTGAACAGATCCAGCAAAACGATCCTTCACGAACGGGTCATCCTCCCTTAATTTTTAGCTATTTGACATGATTCTCTGAATTAAAAGCATCTTGATATTTTGTTCTTGTTGTTGGACAAACCATGTCTAGGTGGTGTAACCGTTGTTAAATTATGACTAGGAGAAAATGCCTCATCACAAGCTTGAAATCCTTGAAAAACAACGTATGAAGCAGTTTGTTATAATATGTATTATTTCTATGAAAACAAGTAGTGAAGCTGTTCTGTGTGGTGTAACCAGAGCCCCTCCCCTATCGCTGGTGTAACCGACGACATGTAGGAAGCCGTTCAGCTGTCATGTGACCGTGAAACAGGAAATGGTGTGACTGAAAGAGAGGAACCCTGAAAATCCTCATGGCTGTGAGTCAAGGTTAGTATGTCTTTCAAAACAGCAGATAATTTGATCTTTCTATGACATGACAAGTTTGCTGAGGTTCACATATGAATGGAAATGCCTTTTGGAAAACTTTGAAGGTTTATAATTCAAAATACTTTTTATTCAGAAAAATGTGTGAACTAAAATGTCAAATGGGGTAACCTGTTACCCCATTTGACTCCCACTGAAAGTTCTAGCACACAAACTATGGTGATTTCAGATGCTGAAAATGTAGCCTAAAGGTATATCCCATTTATATTCTTGCCACAATTTGTATTTGTATATTATTATTGTATTTTAACATATAAGATTTTTTATTTTTTTATAGATGCCACTATCAAACAATGAGAAATCAGCTCGACACAGAGCAAAGGTGAATGCTGATCCTGTTGCCAGGGCCAGATACCTTGCAAAAAGAAGAGAGAGGTGTTTGAGTTTTATTCCACAGCGAACCTTAAATCATAATAGCAAACACTAATTGAAATGACCTTGCTCTTATTCTGAGTTGTACTATTATTACCATAAACAATGAGGTATAATGCAAATAGGAAAAGATTACCTTTAAGTATGTAATACTAAAAGTATTTATTTTTGTTTCAAAATTCTTAGCTATCAACGAAGAAAGAGAGAGGGAAAGACAAAACATCCTGCAGTATCCGAACTCTCTAAGGAAAGACAGGCGGAATTGAGGCACAAATGGAGACAGTACCAGAGAAGTCGCAGAAACAAGCTTCGTAATTTACCTCTGCAATCCTGGTATGTTCCTTTGTATATTGTATGTTGTAATAACAGGCATATATGAATCATGCACAAAAATATCAGTATTAAGAAAGTAGATTCGGTGTTGATTTCATGTTGATTTTTTATTCATTTATTTTGAAAATGGGTTCATTTCCCAACTCCCCTAGAGTTAAACAGTTGAGTTTTACTGTTTTTGAATCCATTCAGCCGATCTCCGGGTCTGGCGGTACCACTTTTAGCATAGCTTAGCATAGTTAATTGAATCTGATTAGACCGTTAGCATCTCGCTCAAAAATGAGCAAAGAGTTTTGATATTTCTCCTATTTAAAACTTGACTCTTCTGTAGTTACATTCTGTAGTTAAGACCGACGGAAAATGAAAAGTTGCGATTTTCTCGGCCGATATGGCTAGGAACTATACTCTCATTCCGGCGTAATAATCAAGGAACTTTGG
The DNA here is from genome assembly GCA_003731715.1 of Anabarilius grahami. Classification (NCBI taxonomy): domain Eukaryota; kingdom Metazoa; phylum Chordata; class Actinopteri; order Cypriniformes; family Xenocyprididae; genus Anabarilius; species Anabarilius grahami. Next base: position 5,585,875 of record RJVU01019258.1, on the reverse strand, counting down.
TGCCGTACCATGGGTGCAGCAGGCGCAATGATATTACGCAGCGCCTGTGAGCCCCTGTTTGCACAGGGAGCGTGCCTTGCAACCATGGATACATTTGTGACTCGGAAGTACAACCAAAACAATGTTCTTCAGCAAAATGCATGCAGTTTTGTTTTTTTAACCACTAGAGGGCCAGAAGTTAAATAGTGTACCTTTAAATTTGGGATGCACAGAAAAATCGGCCGTTGAAAATTAGCGTCCAAAATAACATTTTTGGTTTTTGGCCGGAAGAGAAAAAGGCTGAAAATATGCCGCTCCGCCCCTCCATGTTCAGCAATCAGGTTTCACTCTCGCGCAGCATGTTTTGTAACTCCGCTTCTAAAGATCACAACTTGCCCTGTATTTTTTAAAAATCAGATTCAGTAAAATGATTGAATTTAATTAAAAAGTCTAATAATACAATTATACAAAAAACTAATTTAAAATAAGAAATTAATAATTATTAAAAAAGAAAAGAAAAAATAAGTCATTTTCAGTTTCGGTTTTTGGCCAGGTGCATCCAAAATTTTCAGTTTCGGCCCAAAATTTTCATTTTGGTGCAACCCCTTTACTCACCCTCATGTCGTTCCACACCCGGAACACAAATTAAGATATTTTTGATGAAATCCAAGAGGTTTTTTATCCTCAATAGAAAGCATTCAAGGTCCAGAAAAGTAGTAAAAACATCGTTAAAATAGTCACAATGGTTCAACTTTAATGTTATGAAGTGACAAGAGTACTTTCTGTGCGCAAAAACAAAACAAAAATAACGACTTTATTCAACAAATTAGTCTCTCCCCTGTCAGTCTCGTACGCTGTTTATGTTTAGCGCTTCTAGGTTCTATGTCAGAACGCCAGCTCAGTATTGGCCGGCTCCTGCTTCAGCGTTACACGCCTGCGTCGTGCTGCTCACGTGAACAGCCTCTGCCAATACTGAGCTGGCGTTCGAATGTAAACACGGAAGTGCTGAACTGCGTTCACTGCGTCAACTGTGTACGAGACTGACAGGGGAGAGACAAATTTGTATTTTTGTTTTGTTTTTGCACACAAAAAGTATTCTCATCGCTTCATCAAAAATATCTTAATTTGTGTTCCGAAGATGAACGAAGTACGGGTTTGGAATGACACAAGGGTGAGCAATTAATTTTCATTTTTTGGGTGATCTAACCCTTTAAATATTATAGTAGTATATAAAAGAGCAATTATACCATGATTGTTTGATTGTTGTATGATATTGTCTTCCTGCAGCTCTCAGTTTGAGATGAACTCTCAATGGCTGCAGGATTTCGCTCCTTACTCCCCCAGCAGTGAGCTTGACTCCAGCTCTTCGAGACAGGAGAGTCCCGTGAGCAGCTACAGCTGGATGAAACAGGAACCAGACACTGAAGTTATACAGTGGGAAAATATAAACTCACCGCCAGCTGCTGATTATACAGAGCAGGACAACGCTCTGAGCAGTGCCACCTCCAGTACGTGATTTGTCATTTACTGAGAATCATTGTCAATCTCCAAAATGCGAAGATGGGACACAGATAGAGTGAGCATTTAAGTATTGTCTGCAGTAAAGTCAGGACCGGCCCAGGCTCTGTTGGCACCCTAGAGGAGATTTTAGATAGTGCCTGCCTGCTTTAGACTGTAGTCCTAAACTGTGTCCAAAATCACCCCCTATATCCTCATTCACTATTCCCTACATGAGTCCACTAATATAGTTCACTTGAGGGAGTGAATGAAAAACGAGCGAATTTGGACACTGAGTATGCGCTTTTGCATAGTTTGTGCTTACTGCTTGCTCCAGTAGTAAGATGAAAAGATTTATCTTAAACTCAGTAATGGAAACTATGTATAAGCCTTAATTTAACAATTTAATAATCAATTAAAAAGTAATTTATACCTGTATAATATTGCGCTGTTTTCACACTGGACCACCAGCTTGGGAAATGGATGAATGATTCAGCCGCAGGCACCATCTTCTACTCAGATGCGGGAATTCATTCCGCACGTGATTCTCACAGTGCATTATGAGTATTCTCTAGCCGCTGAGTGTACATCGGTTGTACACTCATTATTGTGGTGCATTGTGGGATTGAATGAGGGCACTCAATATCATCCACTATGGTTTCAGACACCACTACAAATGGCTGTCCACTCAAATAGTGCCCTATTTAAGGGTATAGGGGGTGATTTTGGACACAGCTCTAGTCAGGGTTTCTTTTAAAAGAACATGCTTAGAAGTAAAAGCAAGTAGCAATAAAACTGGTGAAAAAACATTACAGAAGCTTAAAGGTGCTCTATGTAAGAATGACAACTAGTGGTTGAAATGGGTATTGCAGTCCAAATTCAAAATTCTCACCTCACGCGGGTTGCCAGTTTGAAGACACGCAACAGGAGCTCAATTGACATTGGAAGGCGAGGAGACTTACACACTGTAAGATAATTAGTTGATTAGTTGATTTATGATGAGTTGATATCGCGTTTTAATATGCTCCCGTTCATAGAGATATTTAGATATATGATGAGGCTTTTTAGGTCGGGTAGAATCTGCAATCTCTGACCCAGTTTGTTCGCTGGCTTCCATGGCTGCAATTCGCTGCATGCGTTTTCCACCGACTGGCAACCCGGGGTGGTGAAATACTGTTGGGTAAATTGGCAACATCTCAGTTCATCGCGATCTCATAAAGTTCCATTATAATCAATGAATCTGTCTACACTGTATAATGAATCTCTTATTTACATCTTGTCTACACTTCATTTGTTATAATGAGAGGATTCGCGAGAGTGCAGAACTCAGAGTCAGCAGCACTGAACCAAAACTGTGACGTTTTGAGCGGTGAGTGGATTCTAACTAAAACACCTCTGATTGGCCATTGCGTTCAAGAGATCAACAGACATGTCTGTGATTGGCTCTCCTGTCATTTTGCACCCTAGGCAATCGCCTATATCGCCTATTTGACTAGCAGGGCCTGAGTGATGTGCTTTGTACAGTTTTGTCATTAACCAGATGGGTGTTTGTTCAAATCCCAAACAGTCAGCTGGGTTGTTAGTATTGGAAGGCTGTGTTGCAAATTTTTATTTTTTTCCCATTGTCCATTGTGTCCTTTTTGTCAAAGTGTAACTAAATGAGATAACGGTTAATTACATTTTTTTTCTTCTGTAGGAACAAATAGATACATAGACAGTTTATCTTTTTTTCTCTCTCTTTCTCTGCAGTGATACCGCCGATCATGGAAGATGTACCCAGCAGTGTTATGCTGACCATCACCAAACTTCACTGTCTGCTGGAAAGGAGACAGGAGAGGATTGAAGCTCTGGAGAGGCAGGTGCAGGACCTACAGGAGGATCGCAGGTTCCTCCGCTCTCAGATCCAGAACCTCACTGGCGCTCTCTCTGCTCATGTCTGTCGAGGGGTTTCAGATGAAACAGTAGGAGAAAGTGAAATGGTTCCTATGAAAAGTCTTCAAGTCACTGCATAAACTGTAACTGAATGGACCCTTAATGTTCAAACATTTAATTTTTTTGCTATTGTCATGTTATCATTGTTAATAATTTATTTGAATGAGTTTTGAACAATTACCGGTATGTATTAGGTATTCAATATTTATTATTATTGTTGTTATTATTATTATTAATAATAATAGTGAACATTTTGTCAATTTACGACTCTACGACTTTCTGGGGACCATAAAATGTCTTTATCTCTGTCACTAAAGGTGTGGGCACATTGACTGTTGTTTAGCAAAAAAACTTCTGCCAAAATTCCAAAGAATCTGGAATTTTGCAAGAGGGCAAAATATTTTTCTGTGCGGATTTGCAATTTTTCCAAAATTTTACATGCAAAATATCATTTCCATTGTCCATTTTCAGTAGTGTAGCAATGCATGAAGCCCCGCTTGGCCTCTTACATTGATGATCTATACAGCAGTCTGAAAGCTCTTCGCCCTCGCCTCATGGGATTTCACCAGGGCAACGTCAAATGTCCCTGCTAAAAAACCCTGCTAAATCCAACCTAAGATGATTGTCTGGTCTTAGCAGGTTTAGCAGCCTGGATGTAGATGGGTTTTGGCCACTTCATTAGATGGTCAGGCTGGGAGAACCAGCCGAACACCAGCTTAAACCAGCTAAGACCAGCCAATCAGATTAGGCTGGTTTTAGCTTTTTTCCAACAGGGGTGGCCGCACCTTAAGTCTTTTTTTAATAACCTATGACAACAGGTTATGAATGACATGAAATGTGTGTTAATTTTCAGTAACCTATTGAAAATGCATTGCTTTGGTGCATAATGTAGAACAAAAGCACATGGAACTCGCATTTCATTTTGCTATTTAAGCAGTTGCTGCTTGATAGCTTGTAAAAAAAATAGCAACATAAAGAAAAGGTAATGGAAATGCTTTATTGCCATTTGTAGACATGCGTATTTTAATAAAGGATTTATCTGTTTTCTATCATAAGCGACATTCAAAGATATGAAGGCTACACGGACAGTCACTGGTGATCACCTGTAATACAACTGACCAGAAAGGGTCTTGATCGAAGTGAGCGCATCGTTTTGATGGGCTTATTCAAATGAACTGAGCACTTCCGCCAACACAGCTGAGAAATCATGAGCGAACTCCACGCCTAGACACTAGAGGGCGCTCTGATACCTCTGCTGGTTGAGCGTGTTATGTGTAACCGTTTACTCCTTGTTTGTTTAATATATCTGCACAGACGAACTTGGAGGTAAGTGGGAGGCAGGACAAGAAACATACAATGCTAAAGTGATAATTCACTCAAAATTAAAATTCTATCATTATTTCGTCTCGTCATTCCAAACTTGTCTGACTGAGTTTCTTCTGTGGAACAGGATTTTGAAGAATTTTGGTAACCAAACAGTTTTAGTTAACATTGAATTCCTTCGTAAGTAAAACAAACAAAAAAACAACACTCAACAACAAGATATTTCTCAAAACATCTTATTTTAAGTTCCATAGAAGAAAGAAAGTCATACAGCTCTGTGACAACAAGATATATATATATTGATAGAATTTTCATTTTTGGGTGAACTCTCCTTAAAATGATGAATTGTGCTTTTGAAGTACATTTAGGCCTGGTTTTACAGACAGGGTTTAGATTTAGCCAGGATTAGACCTTAGTTCAATTAGGACAATTAAGTCCCAGACAGCAACATAGTGTCGGCCCAGATCCGGCCCACATCTGGTCCAAGTGTAATCCACATGTACCAGATGTGGGCCAGATCTGGGCCACACTATGTTGCTGTCTGGGGTAGCTTTTATAAACATGCCTTAGAAAAAGAAAAAAAAAGGTAACACTTTACAATAAGGTTCATTAGTTAATATATTAACTAACATGAACTAACCATGAGCAATACATTTGTTACTGTATTTACTAATCTTTGTTAATGTTAATGAAAATACAGTTGTTCATTGCTTGTTCGTGTTAGTTCACAGTGCATTAACTAACACGATTTTAATAATGTATTAGTAAATGTTGAAATTAACATCAACAAAGATTAATAAATGCTGTAGAAGTGCAGTTCATTATTAGTTCATGTTAACTAATGAACATTATTGTAAAGCATTACCAAAAGCATATAAAGCAGCTCAAACATGCATTTTAGTCTGGGACTAGGCATACGTTTGTCTGTGAAACCAGGGGTTAAAGATGTGTTCCGTTACTCATGTTTACTGGTTTTATTTTATCAAACCATTGGCAATACACTCATAAAATTAAAGGTTCAATATTGTCATCTCTGGTTCATTGAAGAACCTTTATGGAAAATTACATTGCACAAAAGGTTCTTTATAGTGGGAAAAAAAGGTACTTTTAAGAACTGTTAACTTAAAGGGTTAGTTAACCCCAAAACCCGTAAGACCTTTGTTCATCCTCGGAACACAAATTAAGATTTTTTTGATGAAATCCGAGAGGTTTTTTTAAAACTCCCAAAGAAAGCAATGAAATTAACATATTCAAGGACCAGAGAAGTAGTAAAGACGTCGTTAAAATAGTCAATATGTAGTTGACTAGTTCTTTTTGACTACAAAACCTTAATGTTATGAAGCAACGAGAATACTTTTTGTGTGCAAAATCAAAAATAACGACTTTATTCAACAATTTCTTCCCTTTTATTTCAGTCTCCTACGCAGTAAATACAGTGCAGAGCTTCCGCGTTCTACATCAGAACGGCAGCTCAGTATTGGCCGACGCTGATCACGTGAGCAGAACGACACATGCGTGTGATGCTGACGCAGGATCTTGTCAAAATGAGTCGGCATTCTGACGTAAACACGGAAGCGCTGAACTGCGTTCACAACGTCAAATGTGTAGCAGGCTGACAGGGAAGAGGAAAAATTTAATAAATTTGTTATTTTTGTTTTGTTTTTGCGCACAAAATGTACTCTCGTCGCTTCATGACATTAAGGTTGAACCACTGCAGTCAAGTGGACTATTTTAACAATGTCTTTTCTACTTCTCTGGACCTTGAATTTGGTAATTTCATTGCTTTCTATGGGAGATAAAAAACCTCTCAGATTTCATCAAAACAATCTTAACCAACCCTTAAAAGGTTCTTTGGGGTACCAAAAATGGATGTTCTATGGCATTACCGTGAATCCACCCTTTTGGAAACCCCTTCTGTAGTTCCCTTTTCATAGTTGATGTAACTCATGCTAGTATGCTTGCTTAATCATGTCAATAATCTTTTACCATGTCTTCATCATTTATTTGTGCTACATTTTAAGTGCCTTTCATGTGTTCAACACTTTATAGTTTGACGCAGACTTTCCATCTTAAACCATGAAAATGCACCATAAACATAATTATAAATACTTTTTAACTCGGCCTTTAAATCAGCTAAACAAGGATGAAATAATGATAAACAATTGAACTATTTATTGTGTGAAAATAAACTATTTTGCCACTAATTATGGCATTTCCATCACAATGAACCAGTTGGCCCTATAAAGTTTACTCAAAAGTTACTTATTTACCATTAGTGTCAGTGAAGAACATGAGATGAAATATGAGACACGTGATGTTTGAAGATAAAAACAAAGACAAACCACAGTAAATATCGCTTGTGAACAGAGTTGTTTTTATATTCTTGTAGAGAAAACTTTTAATCTTTGTAGCTGAAATGCTGTATTGACCAATCAGCATCCAAGGCAGCACGCAGCTATCCATTTTATATATTTTTATTCTATATAAAGACATCATTCCTCTGGTGGATGTTTCTTCTCTAGAGGTCTATATATAGCGGATGTCTTCACCAGTAGAATGAGCCCCAGATGAAGGTTCTTGGGCAGCAGGAAGTGACAGTGTGGCGTGTTTTCACTGTTTTCCTGCTGTTTGCCGTTCAAGTGGAGTGACAAATTAGCAGTGCAAAGCCATTATAGGGCTCCTCTGTGACTGTTTATCTTTCTGTGAGACTCTGTCTTTGTCATTCACACACTTTTTCTCTTGGCTTCCTGTCTATCTCTCTTTCCAGTTTGTCTCTCTCTCTCTCTTACAACAAAGCAGGGACTGCTGATTGCCATTGCAGTCATTTTTGAAGGGATGACTTCCGATAAATAAACAGGCTGAGTGTGTGAGAGTGTGTCCACCTGCTGTCTTTTCAGAGCAGACAGCTGTGGTCCTCGTGCAGACGGATGAGGGAACCGGAGGGTCTCGCTGAAGGGGGCGCCATGCTTTGAGCCTAATGGAGCCTGAAGCATCACAACGGACGTGACTGGAATGAGGACCGACCGCAGCAGCTGTGGCAGCGAGGTCCTGTAAGTGACGTATTTCACAGGGCGGTTTCATACGAGCTGAATGTGTGGCAGGTGCAGTGGCATGATTTTGAGCCAGAGTTCACCATCCTTCCTCCTGAAACTGCGCATATGTAAGATCCCAAACACTTGATGAATAGAGCACACCTGCAGGCTTATTTGACCAGATGACCAGTCATGACCGCTATATTCCCTACGTAGGTAATGGTAATCTGTCAGATTGATATAAGAACATGTTTTCAGCCAGGAGCAAAACTGCCTTTCAGAACACAGTTTTCATTTTCTACAGTCATAACAGTAATATATAAAATATGACAGAAACCCCATCGACTAACTTTAAATCGTAGTAATTGAACTGGAAATCCACTCCTCTGATGGTGCTGCTCCTTCAATGTTAGTTTCCTTCAGTGTAACAATACACAAAAGGCATTAGTCTACAACATAAAATTTTATTAAATAATATGAAATGGTCTGGCTTTATATTGAATATTATAGTATGGTATAAATATATATATATATATATAATAGGGCTGTCAGTATTAACGCACGCGAGTACTTCAAAATCCTTAAAATAATTTAACGCATTTAACGCAAAAAAATTACAAAAGCATGTGAAATTGTGTCATAACATAGTTTACGTCACGCAGTAAGATGATCTTAAAGTCCATGCTGATTATATCAGAGATGGCAGAGAGAATTATTAATTCCAGTGTCTGATTGAGCGCTGACTGATCGCACATTGTATTTATGCACAGACACATTTCAGTACATTCACATTGTTTTCACACACATTCAGGATAATGTTTGGATTTGTCCTGTGTATGTTGCTGTGTACTTTAGTATATATGCAGGTCAAGGCGGTTGGTTTAGGTTTTTTTAGCATCTTCATGTGGTCCTGTTCAGTATCGCAACTTGACTTTTCTAAAATGTAACAAGCTCTTTGCTGTTGCATATACTATACACTGTGAATTCTGAAACGTTTTTTTGCTGTGATTTTTTTTATTTTTATTGGGTGCTTTGGTGTACATAAATGTATGAATTATATGAAAAAATATTTGGTTATTTGGTGTCCTTTTTTGGAAAGACATCTAAATTTAGAATTCAGAATTTAAATTCAGTTTTGTGAGAATCACACTTCAATCTGATGGTTTACTTGGATGGATAAAGGCAATGATGGCAAAATGGACACGTTAAACAAGATAAATGGTGTATGCTTAATTTCACGATAAGTGTGTGATTAATCGCGATTAAAAAAAAATTTAATCTATTGACAGCCTTAAAATATATATATATATATATGTATATTCGTCCTCTTCGTTTAGGGGTTCACACCTGGCTCCATCACGGTCAAAAGTGACCAAAGCCTTGAAATGCAACTTTTTTGTTTTTCTGGAAAACCAATGTAATGTATTTTTATTCAATAATATTTTTGGATTATTATTTAAGGGTATTTTATTAGCCATTTTCCCCATTGAAAATAATATACACTTTTTTTTCTAATATATTTTAAAATTATTTTTCAATTAAAGCAGTATTCCATGTTAAAATAGAGACAAGGCATTTATAATCAAATTTTTTGAAGGTAGATTAGTGACATTTGGTGGGAGTAAAAAAAAAGATAAACTTGTAATGCCATGGTGTAACCAGTAACCACTAGATTCCTATATAGTTCTATATATATAGTGCTTTTTAGACACAAATACTTATTTTTATTAAGTTGTGGATTTGGATTTATACTTAAACATTCTCAAAGACTACTTTTTGTCAAGGTTTAGATTTTTTTTTGCACTCTTGGCATTTAGGAGTGTCACCGCTTCATTGCTGTGCACTTTTTTTCTCCACAGTGGCTGATTTGTAGTTTGTCAATATTCCTTTTTGTCATTCATTTCCTATGTCGTCATTTTTGACCGTGAAAGAGCCATGTGTGACTATTTTTTTCTGACACTTTAACATATCTGAATCATGTCCATATTTTTTTTTTTTTTGTATGTTCACATAATTAATGCAACAAAAGTCATNAAGTCACCAAGTGTCATCCCATTCCGATGAAGCAAAAAAAAAAAAAAATTAATAATAATAATAAAAAAAAAATTTAAATTTCAAAACGTAAATTTTTCTACCAGAGGGTTAATTACAAAAATATAATATAACTCAAATTCTGCTTGAAGATAATATTAAATGGTTTGGAAACATCTGACCATTTTGCCATCATTTTTACCAATATTTTAAACACCTTTCATGTAGGGGTGAATTCAGGGTGAATGGGATATATATTACCATTGAGATAAAATGGAAAAAGTGTCCTGATCAACCTGAATTCACTATTGTTTACCCTTGATTTATCTTAAAATATTAAAAACCATCATAAACATAACAAATATACATTTTAAGAACAGGAGTGAAATAATAAAAAAACAAACCATTTCTATATATGTGTTGAGTGAAAATAAACTCACAAATTACAAATTCAATTATTTTGATATTAATATATTCCCAGGTGCCATGACAAAAAGGTCTTTAGCAGAGAACTAACCAGACACCTGTGGTTTTCAGAAGAGACTATCCATCCACATTATTATATAGATTAAGAACTGATCTTCAGAGGTAAAGTATGCCCTTGAAAATCAAATATAACATCAGATTTATTTTTTTCTTCTACCAAATCACCCCCGTAGTATGGAATGCAGTGTCATCATGTGGTATTTGCATGGTCCTTGCACTCATCAGCTTGTTTTGCTGTTTTTGTCCAGCAGAAAATATCTCATTTGCAGCCATTGTATTGGATATCACATGCCAGTTTGGCTCTGGACTGCCACACCATCCTCTAAAACATTGTTCGTGCTGTGTGTTTGTGCTGCAGGGTGTGCGACTGGTGTCCTAAAATAACCAGCACACGATTCTAAGTGGGTCAGAGCAGGAAGTGGATGCCAAAGGCCTACACATGCACCAATGGGTATACTGTGCTACATCCTGGTCGTTTTCCCTGCAAGCAATTGTGAAGAATGATACAGTGTCTGGTTAATGCACGTCAGCATATCACTGACACTTATCACACATTATCAGAAATAAACAGTGGACAGCCATTGTAGCCATTTTAAAGGTACACTACAGTGGTGCTCAGGATTATTGGCACCCTTGGTAAATATGATCAAAGATGACAATAAAAATAATTAAGCATTGTTTATCCTTTTGATCTTTAATTCATAAAATTTGCAAAAATCTAATCTTTCATTGAAGGAAAAGAATTGAAAGTGGGGGGAAAATCACATTATGAAATAAATGTTTTTCTCAAAACACGTTGGCCACACTTATTGGCACCCTTTTGTTAAATACTTTTTGCAACCTCCTTTTGCCAAGATAACAGCTCTGAGTCTTCACCTATAATGCCTGATGAGTTTGGAGAACACCTGACGAGAGATCAGAGACCATTCCTTCATGCAGAATCTCTACAGATCCTTCAGATTCCCAGCTCCTGGTGCTTCTTCTCTTCAGTTCACTCCATTCATTTTCTTTAGGGTTTAGGTCAGGGAACTGGGACGGCCATGGCAGAAGCTTCATTTTGTGCTCAGTGACACATTTTTGTGTTGGTTTTGATGTTTGTTTTGGATCATTGTCCTGATGGAAGATCCAACCACAGCCCATTAATGGATTTCTAGCAGAAGCGATCAGGTTTTGATTTTTATCTGTTGGTATTTGATAGAATCCATGATGCCATGTATCTGAACAAGATGTTCAGGACCTCCAGCAGAAAAATAGGCCCACAACATTAAAGTTCCAGCAGTATGTTTAACCTTGGGCATGGGGTACATTTTATCCCTGTGTGCACCAAACCCATCTGGTGGGTTTGCTGCCAAAAAGCTCTTTTTTAGTTTCATCTGACCATAGAAGCCGGTCCCGTTTGAAGTTTCAGTATTGTCTGACAACTGAATATGCTGGAGATTGTTTCTGGATGAGAGCAGAGGATTTTTCTTGAAACCCTCCGGCACAACTTGTGGGGATGTAGGTTCTGTTTGATAATTTTTTTTTTAGGCTTTCTGAGACTCAAGACTCAACTAACCTCTGCAATTCTCCAGCTGTGATCCTTGGAGAATCTTTGGCCACTCAAACTCTCCTCTTCAATGTGCATTAGGACGATTTAGACATACGTCCTCTTCCAGGCAGATTTGTAACATCTTTAGTTGATTGGATCTTCTTAATTATTGCCCTGGTAGTGGAAATGGGGATTTTCAATGCTTTAGCTATTTTCTTACAGCCACTTTCAATTTTGTGAAGCTCAACAATCTTTTGCTGCACATCAGAACTATATTCTTTGTTTTTACTCATTGTGATGAATGATTACAGGAATTTGGCCTTTGTGTTTCCTCATGTTTATACTCCTGTGGAACAGGAAGTCATGGCTGGACAATTTCATGTTCATGATCACCTTGGTGTGCTAAAAAATGTAAATATGAATGGGAATATTCTTCAGAGATATTTTACTCATACAAAATTCTAGGGGTGACAATAATTGTGGCCAACATGTTTTGGAGAAAAACATTTATTTCATAATGTGGTTTTCCCCCCCACTTTCAATTATTTTCCTTCAATGAAAGGTTAGATTTTTGCTCATTTTATGAATTAAAGATCAAAAGGCTAAACAATTCAGATTTATTTTTATAGTCATCTTTGATCATATTTACCAAGGGTGCCAATAATCCTGAGCACCACTGTATGTCACTTTTTTGTTCAAAATGAACAAAATTTAAATAATGAGTCAATACATCATCAATCCTTCTTCTTTTTTGTCTTATCCTGACTGAATACGTTAAGCCTATTATGCGTGTTTATACTTTAGACCTGATGGGATTAATTTCATCTCGACATATCCGTAAATAGAGAAAAGTTTCTTCTGTGTTACAATATATTCCGTTCCTGAAATATTTGGTTCCACTGGGTGGCACTTTTATGAATGTTCATAATAGAGTGGTGGAACTATAACTAAAACATGTAACGGCTTAAAAAAATCATAGGTAGGTTTTGTATTTTATGTCATAGAATAAAATGTGTTAACCACGGACCTTATTTCAGCCATTTAACCAAAAACCCCATTCAAAAAACCTATTGACCTTTAACGATGGAAACGGAAGTGCTAAAATGCTAACTTGCTTCTGGGTTTTGACCTACAAAAATGTGTCAAACTGAAGATATTAGTGCACGTTCCTCAAATCGCAACTGTTTAAAGGATTAGTTCACTTTCAAATGAAAATTAGCCCAAGCTTTACTCACCCTCAAGCCATCCTAGGTGTATATGACTTTCTTCTTTCTGACGAACACAATTGGAGATATATTAATAAATATCCTGACGCATCCAAGCTTTATAATGGCATTGAGTTTGAGCTGAAGAAAATGTCTCCATCCATGTCATCCATCCATCATAAACGTGTGGTCCACATGGCTCTGGGGGGTTAATAAAGGCCTTCTGACACAAAGCAATGTGTTTGTGTAAAAAAAAGAAAGAAAGTGGCAGTTACACTTTTTCCGTATGTTGAACAGGGAAAGGCGTAGGATGTAGCGTAAGCTTTGTGAACTGCAAGAGTTTTACACTTTCTTCGTACGTTGAATACGGAAGGCGGTCTGGCGGAAGCTAGATATTTTACATCATAACTTGTTTAAATATGGATATTTTTTTTTTTTTACACGAAAAAAGCTTTGCTTCAGAAGGCCTTTATTAATGCCCCGGAGCACACGTTTATGATGGATGGATGTGGATGGAAGCACTTTCCTCTGCTCATACTCATTGGTCACGTTTGCTGACATTATAAAGCTCGGATTCATCAGGATATTTATTAATATTTCTCTGATTATGTTCATCAGAAAGACATATACACGTAGGATGAAAGTGAAGTAATCCTTTAATGGATTATTTCGAAAAGGTAATAAAAGTTTCAATGATAAGCAACAATGAGAAAGAAACGAAATGAGAAAGACAATGAAATATTCAAAACAATATGTGGAATGAAAGAATGCAAAATTAAGTGAGTTTCTGAGATAATTATTAAAACAGGGCCTTGGCACTCAATGAAAAGACCCTCCATGTATGTCCAGATCACACACTGCCAGAGCTACTAGTTACTTCAGCTCTCACATCCAGTCTGAAACAGACTGACCTTACAAGAAGAGTAAAGCAAACAAAGCTTATGCTTAACATCGAAACCTTTTATTACCTTTGCGAAATACCCCAAATACAGTTGCGATTTGAGGAGCATGCACTAATATTTTCAGCTCGTTTGCGCGTTGTCTCAAGGATACGCCCAGAATAGGGGGATATCATGAATATTCATGAAAGCGCCACCCAGTGGAACCAAATATTTCAGGAACTGAATATATTGTAACGCCGGCTACTTTGACTCGTGTATGGTGTGGGAGTGGCGTAGGTTTTTTGTCACAAAGAGTGAAAAAGGTTGACATGGAGCAGAAGCTCGTACCTACGAGGAATAACCTTTTTTTAAAATTTTATAAAAATAAAATAATAAAAAAAAAAACGAACAGAGGAGAGTCTGCTGGCAAAAAAAGAAAATGTGACAGAGCTTGTAATAAAACAAGAATCAACATTGGCCTGGCTTTTTGGAAATGGTGAAAACTGAAGGATTTAAAATGTTAGGCTTGCTCGAGATGCATCGGCACTATGCAGACCGATCGGTGTATGACATCAAAGTACTGCGAGAGCGTTTGGAGAGCATATAGACTCATTTGATTCGGTCTGGTACTTTGATGTCATATGCCGATCTGTCTGCACAGAGCCGATGCATCTCGAACAAGCCTCTTGTAAAAGTGATGCGGAGATGACGTTTTTATTGCTCAACGGGTGAGTAAGGTATTTTATTGAACAGATAAATTGGCATATGAAGCTCTCTAACAGAGTGAATTGTAAAGAATCTGTTGTGAAGGGTCAATTCATTATGGTTGTTTTAGCGCTCTGCTCGAATTTAATTTCAAGGAAGTATCGTAGTATAGCTACGGTCGCCGTGATTTTGCCAAGTAAGACATTTGTTCAGAGGTGATAAAATGTTGTGTAGCAAAAATGAGTACACCCTCCTAAAAGTTACTAAATAAAACAAAATAAAAAATTTCTGGTGTAAGTTAAAGGCAATGTTTGATCAACAGGTAAGTATGTTGAACCAAATCATTTTAAGAGAAGTAATTTCTTGACAATTCAAATTGTCATATAGCCCACTGAATCATTCTCAGACTTAATGCTGACAACCAAATCACTTGGGAGAGAACTGTCAGGAGACTTATTTCTTAGTACAAAAGAGGACAGTGCTACAAGAGGATTACTAAATCATTGTTTTAAGTGTGGAAATATAGCAAAAGTAACACAGAAATTCAAAAACAATGGACTTGTGACAAGGCCCCTTAAATAATCAGGCCTTCATTTTAAGCTTTCATTTAGGGATGAGGGATTTTTTTGCTAGACAAAGAGCAGGAGAAATACCAAAGTGAGTGTCTCAGAGCCAGCAAAAGCTATGAAAAGAGTGACTGTTTATCTCACACAGTAAGATGCAGCCTGCAGAAATGACATGCATGGATGTTTTTCTCACTGGAACTACCCACTAGCCAAAGAACAATAAAGGCAGTTAGCCATTTCCAAAGCCCATATTTACAAAATATAGATTCTGGGAATCAATACTCTGGTCTCATGAAACCAAATCAATCATTTTGGATCTAACAGCATCCAAAATGTTATGGTGTTGCTAGAGGAGGAGTACAGTGAGAAGTGCCTGGTTCCCACAGTAAAGTCCAGTGGTAGTGAAGCTCTTATATAGGGATGCATGAGTGCTGAAGGTGTGAGGGAGTTGTGCTTTATCAATGCTGTCATGAATTCCCACACCACTGTGTAATTTAATACACAAACTTGAAACAGAAGATGTTAACCTTTCCTCATTTCCTGTATTGTTGGCCATTTTTTCAACATGACAATAAGGATATTCATTCTCCCAAGCTGAAAAACCTTTTGTGGACATGTATTGCACTCAATCTTAACACTCTTGAGCACCTATGGGGGATTCTGTAGAGACGAGTTGAGCAACACTCCCCATTAAAGATCAGGGCATTTAAGAAGCTCATCATCCAGGAGTTAAACAGGACAGATGTGACAATTTGTCATGAACTTGTACACTCCGTGCCAAGAAGGGTCAGAGCAGTATATTCAAAATTATGGAGGGCATACTAAGTACTAGAATATTATACATTTGTTGAATTAAATCTAGGGTGTACTCATTTCTGCAATCCTTAATTTAAACAAAATTGGCTAATTTACTTGTTTTATGGCTATCAATGACATATATTTCAAACTTTTTATAATGTATATGTTTAATACATTTTAGTTTTGCCATCTTTCCATGAATTGTACAAGTGATCATAAAGAAAATACATCTTTTGTATTTGTTCAGAGGGGGTGTTTTATGCTGTGCACTGTATAATCAAGCTGTAAAAAAGCTTTGTTTGNTTAAAAAAATATGAGATTTTTCTTACATTAACTGTATGATTTAAATGTGCTTATTTATCATAAAAATATTTTAAAACTGTGAAAAATCAATAAGATCCTAAAATCATTCTTGTTTCTTTCTGTGAATTTTAGGGTGAAATATGCCCTGGACATTCCTCAATTATTTTCAGACACAAGAGGGCAGACATGCATTCTGCTGTAAAAACTGAATTGTTACATGTCTTTATGGCATATGCAGGCATACATGATTATTGTGGGTTTGGGGAATGTATTTGTCGGATATGAGTTGATTGGATGCATGATGGGCTTGGACTGAAGTCAAACTGTGAGATTCTGTGGCTTTGTCATGTCCTGTAATCATGTAACTCGCATCCACAAAATGAAGTGTTGACGTGTTCTTTGAACACAAATGACGCATATGCAAGCCTAGGAAAACAAAAGCACATCAAGTACATTAACTCATTGTCTCTAGCCTAAAACCACTAATGGAGCTAAATATGTAACAGAGAATTCAATCCCTTATACATATTAAACAATTAAACATTACATATTAATAAGATTTCATTACTAACCAAATCAAGCCAGTAAACCTCACAAGCTCTTTTCAATTTCAGATTTCTGGCTGTGTTGTTTTATCAACAAGTCTGCAGGTACTGACATCGCTCACATGTTCTCCATCTGGTTGGCACTGATAAGAACTTCCAAAGGGCTTCTGGGTAATAGTCTTCACTGACTTAAAAAGCTGGGACGTAATGTATTCAGGTTGAGATGGCCCTGCCGGCAGCCTGCGTCTCCTGCTCTGCACAATCAGCTGTGAAGTGTGCGGTTGTCAGAGGCGAGCGGCTCTCTGAGACTCATGATTCATGCTGCACCCCCATTTCAGAGAGAGAGAAACAAAATGGCTCCTCTCAGAGCCAGAGGGGGAGCCAAAAATCGTCACAGCAAACTGAAAATTGTGGCAGAGATTGAATGGAAAAATACTGTTTCACGCCTCCGGATTATACCACTTCAATTTAGATATCATGTCGGTTTCTATTGAAACTGTTTTATTGTCAAATATTTGCATATGATGAGATGTTGATATCAGTACAGAAATATGGGTGAATCTTAATAAACCTATAAAAACGTGTCTAGGTTAGATTTTAATCCAAAATCAAAATAAGAAACTATACTTTGCTTTATAAAGAAAATGAAGCGTGTTTTTGCATTGTTTGCGTTTTCATAACCATTCGGCACATTTCCCAAAAAAAATCTCTATTAATCAAATTGCAGAGTATTTAAATATAGTAGTATTTGTTGTACTGCCCTTAATTAACAATGAATTATAAAAATTAAGGGGACTACCATTGCAAATAATAATGAAAAAACATTATACCACAGTAAAACATCTAAATGCATTATGGTAATGTGAAGGTAGTTTTGATGTTTGTTTAGTTTTTTTTGTTTTTTCATGGAATGTTTCATGGAATGTTATACTAACTGCTAGTGTATTCGGTGGGTGTGGTCCGTAACCATGTTTGCAGACTTCCCCTCATGCTCAGAGGCTTGTGGGATGTAAAAAGGACACAACCTCTATTTTCTGGGTCATGAGCTACGGTTTATGCCCCAGGTGTCAACTTCGCAAGGTGCATGATGGGATGCCAGATTGTATAGATATTGCATGCAGGGCGGCAGGAGGGGGTGTATATCTGGAATTTTCCAGAAAGTCTCAATAACTTCCCAGGCTTTATATAGCTGTATGTGCATAACACTGTAAAAATCATTGACTCTTCTACATTAGCATCCTATAGATTTAAATTGATTGGAGTTTGTATCACATTTTGGTTATACACAAAAAATTATGTGTTGCAAATTAGTTCCCATTATATATATATATATATATATATTAGAGCTGTCAAAATGAACGAGTTAAATTTGCAATTATTTTATTTATTTATTTAGTTTAACGTGTATTAATATTTAACGCAATTAACGCATCCATTTTTTTCTGTCATCATTTGGCTGCGCTACAGTATATGATCACGCTATCATTCATTCAAATGCTATTAAACCATTCCAGCATGACAAGATGCAAAAAAATAACTCTGTACTTGCACTCTGTCTGTGAAGCGCCTCTCTGAACAAACACCCGAAACATACGCACAGAATGCTGTTTCAGACAGCGCTCCAGTACCTCATTGAGTTCTCCTTTGCGCTTAAAGAATGGACAAAAACACAAAATTATGTCAAAGTTCCAGTTTATTCGAGTATCCTCGTAAGTTCAGTCTTAAATCAGCTAAAAAGTGTTAAATTAATGAAAAAATTTTGAGAAAATAGGATTTCTGTCAGATCTGCGTCATGTATACGTCAGGTTTTAAAGTGACAGCAGCCTAATAAACCTGCTGCTGTCTGAAGCCCCGGGTATACTTCAGCCGTTCGCGTTCGTGCACCGTCCACATGACGTAATTTTCGTCATGCAGAGGGCTCCATGCAGGCCAAATTTCGAGAACGGTGCGCGCGACAGTGCATGCGCAAGCAGGACTGAACAGTCCACTAGGTCGCAATACGCACAGTACTGAGCACAATATGCAGTCGTCAAAGAAGAGTGTGTAAAGAGCGAATCAAAAACAAGACGAGTGAACTCAGAAGCATGCCTTCTCCATCGTTTTTGATTCCTGTTCTCTTGGTGTATCTTCTGAACTATGTTGCAATGGTGGATGCACTATTTTTTTTCTCTGATCCTGCCCAGCGAATGTCCCGTTGATGACACGATGTCTGGTAAAGAGTATATAAAAAAATTGTACTGCGCATGTGTCGAACTCGGTCATCCGCGCGTATCCGTAATTTAGTATACTTTGAAAGATGCGCGGACGTGACTGCGCGCAAAAAGCGTCCGGGTGCGGAAAGTGAAGTATACCCGGGGCTTGAGTCATTGTTAATCAAAGAAAGAAAAAAAAGTGAAAATCACTCACTGCTCTTGACTGAATAACTTTTGTAGCTTTAAAAAGGATTAATCTATATTCAATTCATAATTTGTGCAGTGTTTGATTATTCAGTTTCTGCAGCCTATGTTTAGGCCTACCTCTTAGATCTACCTGAACATCTTAAATCACTGTTTACAAGGTTATATCGGTCAAAAACAATCACTTTTTTTGTGAGTTTTAGCAGGGCAGGTAAAAATATGAACCGGCCCGACTGGGCCAGTAGAAAAAAAAAAACCTTAGCGTTGAGCCCAGATATATAATAAAGGCACAGGTAAATGTGACATTTATTTAACAGTGGATTTATGTGAAAATTGTTTTAAATTCCTTTAAATTAAAAGTTGTTATATTTTTCAATTATATAACAACTTTCAATTATACTCTAATGTAGAATGGCTATAATTAATGGCTAAAATTGAGAAGATAAAAAATCCATTTAAAAGTATCAGTACTGGTCTCATTGATACTGGTCTTCATTTATAGTGCTTAATAAAAAAATTCTATTAAACAAATATTTAAGATATACTCTGTTGTTTCTACATTATTTTGGAGATACAATTGTGAAAGTATTACAATATAAAAATATATTAAAATCTTTAATGATAAGTTTGATTAATCACAAATAATTACAGAAAAATGTGTGATTAATTAATTTTGATTTATGTGTGTGTGTGTGTGTGTGTGTGTTCTTGTTTACATTACATCGTGGGGACCAAATGGCCCCACGATGTAATAAAAACCTGAGATCACCTACATCGTGGGGCCCAGCCAGCGGTCCCCACGAGGGAAATGGATTAATAAACATACTAAATGATGTTTTTTTGAAAATGAAAAAATGCAGAATGTTTCCAGTGATGGTTAGGTTTAGGGGTAGGGGTAGTGTAGGGGGATAGAATATACAGTTTGTACAGTATAAAAACCATTACGCCTATGGAGAGTCCCCACTAAGATAGCAAAACAAACCTGTGTGTGTGTGTGTGTGTGTGTGTGTGTGTGTGTGTGTGTGTGTGTTTATAAAGCAATGCTTACAATCAAGACAAAGAAGGCTGATGACATATTATGCAAAAAAGCAGCAAAACGCCCCTTTCCACCTCCTCGACCCAGTTGGCTCCAAGCACTATGACGAAAGACAGAACAGACGTCAGCAAAGAGCAAGTACGTAGAGAGATTTCTCTCAGTCCCCCCTCGCCACTTCTTTTTTTAGTCAGACACATAAGAAGGTTTCGTTTCTTTCTTTTATTTTTACAACCCAGCCCTTTTTTAGTATACGTGTGACATTGTGCTCTGAAAAACATCGCCTGGTGTTCTCTCTGAGGAGTTAATGACAGGGAAAATTAGAGGACTGAAATTATGTCAACTGCCGGTCATTATCAGCCAATCACAGCCTGTCATATCAGCCAATACAGATAGATGGGGTGCAGAGTGGTAACCAATGGAAACATGTTGGTTTGTGCTAGTGTACATGGTGGTGCCTTAAAACACAATGCCTTGCAGTGAGGAACGATGGGATTTCAGCGGGTAAGGGGCAATGATTTGCTTTTTAAGCGCTACATGATCCTGTTAATGGTCTTCGGAAGGCATAATCGTGCCCTTTGCAAGGAAAAGGGATATGCAGATGCCATATTCTTTACTTTCTCTCGGTTTGACCCTTACGATAAACCTGGTTAATGACACGCCGATGGGCTCACCTGTTCAGCCACAAAGGTTTTAAGAGCATGTGCGAGCGCTGTAACAGCATGCGCTCTGTGAACCAACTGGGATACTGAAAAAAAAAATCATTTTCCTGGAGGAAATATAAGTGGTGCAAAACTCGCTACTATGAGAGGGGGTTGCTATGTGGTTTCTAGGTGAGAAAGAGCCCATTTTCAAGTCTTTATGGAATTTTATTTTCTAGATGTGGTTCAGGTCCCTCCTTCAGTGTAGGTTTATGGATTTTTTATTTCTTTTTGTCGGTTATATTATCCACCAGAAGAAAATCGTAAGAGCCATTCACACAGAACATATTTTTGCATCGAAAAATGTGAGATGTGAGCTGTGAGCAGCAAAGTTTGTGTTGTTTTCCATTGATTGTGCAAATGCCTCACGGTGGCGTATCTGCAGGAGGGTGTAGTGAAATACAAACGTGAATCTGGCTGGCTGTTGGTCGTGCTCAGGCGAGGTGACTCAGACAGCTGAGAGACTAATCAAACCGGGGAAAGAACTAGATGAGACGGCTGGAAAATCCTCCCTCAGGCCTGGGGGAAGCGTGAACCAACCAACCCACACATTCATAACGTCATTTCTTATGATTTAGGCAGCAATGTAGAGGTCCAGCAAAAGATGACACCCAAATACATGTTTTGATAGGATTTGATTTTGATTATTCCTAATTAATGGTTTACACTAAGATAAGCATAATTTTCCTTTAGCTCATTCTTAGGGTAAGATGTTTGTTCAAATCACTAACTCTGAAATTTGCTATGTAATTTGTCCTGCTGCGTTTGTGCTACAGACATGAATGATAAGTCAAATTGTGGGGCTTGTTGAGGAGAAGTTTACATTTCTGAGTTTTCAGAGTTCGGACAATAAAACAGGTGAAAAAATCCCATAGACCCATAGCCATATCTAGAGACCAGAATATCATAGATCAAGGGTGTCCAATCCTCCTCCTGTTGGGCCATTTTCCACATATTGTCTGAGTAGGTACTACTCCTATTCATTTGTCAATGCTCTCACTAGTCCTTAATCCCTCCCTGTTCTAGCTTGTACTCCATTACAGTTAGTAGTTCTCGTGTTTATTGCCTCTTTAAAGGGTTAGTTCACCCAAAAAATGAAAATTCTGTCATTTATTCCTCACACTCATGTCGTTCCACATCCGTAAGACTTTCGTTAATCTTCTGAAGTCTGAGAGGTTTCTATCTCTCCATAGAGATCCAATGCAACTACCACTCCAAGGTCCACTCGTGTCGCTTCATAAAATTGAGTTTAAGCCACTGGAGTCACTTGGAGTACTTTAATGGTGTCTTTTTCCTACCTTTCTGGACCTTGGAGTGGTAGTTGCGTTGGATCTCTATGGAGAGAGAGAGAAACCTCTCAGACTTCATCAAAAAGATCTTAATTTGTGTTCCGAAGATGAACGAAGGACTTACGGATGTGGAATAACACGAGGGTGAGTACTAAATGACAGAATTTTCATTTTTGTTTGAACTAACCCTTTAAGATTAATTGTTTGTTGTATTCCTCATTTGTAAGTTGCTTTGAATAAAAGTGTCTGCTAAATGAATAAATGTAAATTTAATGCAATGTATATTTGATGAGGACTGGACTTTGCGACTATATAGTGTTAATGCATGTAGTATAAAATCCAGATGTACTACATCTGCCATGTTGTCATTGTCATGTGACTTGCTTCGTCAGTTGTGTCGTCTCACTGCCATTCTCTCCAGTGGTCTCATGGGATAGTGTCCAGTGGATGTACACTTCAGGATCTCAGTGGAAGTAGTAGGTCATTTTTGGATATTGTTTTATTAAAGGAACACTCCACTTTTTTTGAAAATAGGCTCATTTTCCAACTCCCCTAGAGTTAAACAGTTGAGTTTTTGAGTTTTACTGTTTTCGTATCCATTCAGCCGATCTCCGGGTCTGGCAGTACCACTTTTAGCATAGCTTAGCATAGTTCATTGAATCTGATGAGACCAATAGCATCTCACTCAAAAATGACCAAAGGGTTTAGATATTTCTCCTATTTAAAACTTGACTCTTCTGTAGTTACATTGTGTACTAAGAACGACGGAAAATGAAAAGTTGCGATTTTCTCGGCCGATATGGCTAGGAACTATACTCTCATTCTGGTGTAATAATCAAGGAACTTTGCTGCCGTACCATGGGTGCAGCAGGCGCAATTATATCACACAGCATCTCTCACAAATGTCTCCATGGTTGCAAGGCACGTTCCCTGTAACTATGCCAAGCTATGCTAAAAGTGGTACCGCCAGACCCAGAGATCGGCTGAATGGATTCGAAAACGGTAAAACTCAACTGTTTAACTCTAGGGGAGTTGGAAAATGAGCCTATTGTCAAAAAAAGTGGAGTGTTCCTTTAATACTGTGAATTCCAACAAGCTACTTTTTACTGTTTTTCATCTACTATACAGATGCAGAGCTAGTAATCCTGAAGACCTTGATTCACTGGTTCAGGTGTGTTTAATTACAGCTAGATCTAAACTGTAAGGAAGTCCTCCAGGAGCAAGATTGGGTTGGCGTTGGGAACTTTTACCAGTAAACAACCGCCAAAATTACCTTAGCAACACCCTAGCAACCACTCAGAATGGCATAGCAACCACACAAAATGCGCTAAAATAGTCAGAACAACTTAGCAACCGCAATGCCCTGGCAACCGCCTACACACTAGCATCATAGTGACGACTTTTTCATGATCAACAACGACAATTTTTTACAACACTGGTGTTAGTCATATTGCAGAATTCATATTGCTGGAGTAAGACTCATCCTTCTGGTGGATTATTATGGATAAAGTGTTATACAACTCTGAAGGCTTGATGAGCCATTTACACTCTCTGTCAAGGGCTTCTCACTGACACATAACATCATCTCCAGCTATCTACTTAGTTGTCAACTCAGTAGAAATGCAAAACCAGAGGTTGTGAAACGGCATAACTGTACTTGGACATGGTTTATGACGTTTTTTGTTGTTGTAATTAATATTTAAAAGTCCATGTTGAGAGCTCTTGTCCAAATTCGCAATGATGTAGGTTTAGTTATAGCAGGGAAGGGCCACCTTTCAGCAGATTTAGCTCTAGCTTATATTAAACACACTTGAACCATGCTAATAAAAGTCTTCAGGATCACTAGAAACTTGAGGTGTGCTGGAACTTAACTCTGCAGGAAAGTGATCTTTCAGAAGCCGACTGCACACAACTGAGTTACAGACTGGGAATTTTGATGGCAATTATAAAAGTAAGGCATGTCTAACCTTGTTAATTCACTGTTTTCTCCCATAAGCTGGGGATTTATTTGGGGATATTAAAGGCTTGATCAAATCAAATCATTAAAGAAATGATGAACAATTTCCTGTGGAAACTGCAAGTTCACTTAATATGTAGATGAAATGTAGAATTCAATTTGTACATCAAAGATGTCTATAAATATAGATTCAATCAAGGCACTGCATAATGACTTCAAACAAACTAGATCAAATGCAGTAAAATTCAACAGCTCATGTTAACCAGCCTCACAAATGAAGCACAGACTAAATGTGGGTATGTGTTTCACAGTGTGATGTCTGAATTTTGTAGGGTTAATGTGTGTTTTGTTTATATTAATCTAATTTGCAGTAGTGTGCTGGGTTTTGTACTGGGATTATGATTGAAGCTAATATCACTTGTAATGAAAGAAAAAGTGGTTGTATCTCTAACTAACCTTTAAAGTAGTGATGTAATGTGATATGATATTAGTGGTCAAATTGATCTGCTTGTGTGAATAGGGATCTTATAAAGCAATACATCTGCTATCTCCAGCAGCAGCTGGGGGGAGTCATGCTCCAGTAGCCCCTCACAATGGTGAGCAGATTTAGCGGCTCTCCAGCAGGAACATATTCATCTCACGTCCCCCCGCACGACAATGGCCTCATCATTGGCCACATCAGTCTATTGACGCGTACCTTCAACCTTCAGTGCCCATCAAACCTGCTAAGAGAATCTATGGCTTTTCACAAATCTTTTTCGAACACACTGTCTCTCTCTCTATCATAGCAGGAGTAGTAAAAATATCCTCTGGATTATTTTAGAATTTCAGAATTTAGAAATCGATCTTCAGGTTGACGTCTTTGTTTATTAACAGCATTTTAATGAAGGCTGATCAGATGATTAGCAGGCCAGCTAGTAAAGGTTGGTTTGAATCCTGCTCAGAGCTGTGCTGGTAGGACCAGTTACATTGGTACCGTGACCCAGATGGGAGTGAGGTTTAGGGGGGCGAGTGTAACAGAAGCCAGCTAGTAAAGAGCTGTGCAAGTAAATCTAACTCTGCTGGCTTCAAGAGACGCACTAGCGACTGAGGCTAGAGGCTGCAGTCTTTAGCGTCCTTGTTAACGCTTCTGCCTCCCATGCCGGTGATGTTAGTTTGAATCCCTGTTGGAGCGGTGTTAGTAGGACCAGTTAAATTGGTTCCCTTACTAAGATGGAAGTGAGGTTTAGGAGGTGAGTGTAATGGAGGACAGCTAGTAAAAAGCTGTGCAAGTAAATCTCACTCCCCTGACCTCAAGAGGCACACTAGTAACTAATGCTAGAGGCTGCGGTTTTTAGCGTCCTTGTTAGTGTCCCTGTCTCCCATGCTGTTGAGGTTGGTATGAATTCCGCTCGGAACGGTGCTAGTAGGACCAGTGACATTGGCACCGTGACCCAGATGGGAGTGAGGTTTAGGGGTGTGTGTGTAATGGAATTCAGCTAGTAAAAAGCTGTGCAAGTAAACCTCACTCCCCAGAGCTCAAGAGACGCACTAGTGATTGATGCTAGAGGCTGCGTCCTTGTTAACGCTTCTGGCTCCCATGCCGGTGACATTGGTTTGAATCCCACTCGGAGCGGTGCAAGTAGGACCAGTTACATTGGTGCCGTGACCCAGATGGGAGTGAGGTTTAGGAGGGTGAGTGTAATGGAGGTCAGCTAGTAAAAAGCTGTGCAAGTAAACCTCACTCCCCTGGGCTCAAGAGACGCACTAGCGACTGATGCTAGAGGCTGCGTCCTTGTTAACGCTTCTGCCTCCCATGCCGGTGACATTGGTTTGAATCCCACTCGGAGCGGTGCAAGTAGGACCAGTTACATTGGTGCCGTGACCCAGATGGGAGTGAGGTTTAGGGGGGTGAGTGTAATGGAGGTCAGCTAGTAAAAAGCTGTGCAAGTAAACCTCACTCCCCTGGGCTCAAGAGACGCACTAGCGACTGATGCTAGAGGCTTCGGTCTTTAGCGTCCTTGTTAGCGTGCCTCCCATGCTGGTTTGAATCCCTCTCAGAGCGGTGCTAGTAAGACCAGTTACATTGATGTTGTGACCCAGTTGGGAGTGAGGTTTAGGGGGGTGAGTGTAATGGAGGTCAGCTAGTAAAAAGCTGTGCAAGTAAACCTCACTCCCCTGGGCTCAAGAGACGCACTAGCGACTGATGCTAGAGGCTGCAGTCTTTAGCGTCCTTGTTAGCGCGCCCGCCTCCAATGCCGGTGATGTTAGTTGGAATCCCTATTGGAGCGGTGTTAGTAGGACCAGTTAAATTGGTTCCCTAACTGAGATGGGAGTGAGGTTTAGGAGGTGAGTGTAATGGAGGACAGCTAGTAAAAAGCTGTGCAAGTAAATCTCACCCCCCTGACCTCAAGAGGCACACTAGTAACTAATGCTAGAGGCTGCGGTTTTTAGCGTCCTTGTTAGTGTCCCGGTCTCCCATGCTGTTGAAGTTGGTATGAATTTCGCTCAGAGCGGTGCTAGTAGGACCAGTAACATTGGCACCGTGACCCAGATGGGAGTGAGGTTTAGGGGTGTGTGTGTAATGGAGGTCAGTAAAAAGCTGTGCAAGTAAACCTCAGTCCTCTGGCCTCAAGAGGCACACTAGTAAATAATGCTAGAGGCTGGGGTCTTTAGCGTCCGTTAGCATGCCCGCCTCCAATGTTGGTGACACTGGTTCGAATCCTGCTCAGAGTGGGTGCGAGTAGGATCACTTACATTAGTAATGAGTTTCAGGAGTGAACACATTAACTTCCAAATGTCTCAAATGGATTGGTTACAATATAGGCCTTTATCAGACTGGAATTTTTCAGAGCCAATTTTTGTTTTTGGACATGCAGTATCAGTAAACATAACTATGTTGCGAGGTGGTGACTTTGTATGAGTTCATACAATGTTAATTGTACAAAAAGTACAATGATTAAAAAAGAAGTAAGCATGAAGGTCCACCTCTAAACATATCCATCCCTGGGGTGTAAGCAGATCGTACAAAAGAATATGATCTTACAAATTCATATGGATTAGCCACCAATTTGCCAAAATGTGAAATAGTTCGTAATTGCCATGAGATTCTGTTGAAAGATCCCATTCATCATGTGTCTCCTCTAGAATTAAGTTTCAGAAGAGATTCCAATAATGTCTCAAAGTTTGTTTGGATTTGTTAAGATAAGTCTGCAATCAGTTGCCAGAGATCACAATCATTTCTCATCAAATCTTTCATGATCTAATATCTGAGCTATGCTATCCAAATTTATTTTATAGCTCTATACTCTTATTGTATGTCAATAATTGTTTCATTTGTGTCCTTTTTTATTTATTTTCTCTATTTTTGTTGAGTAATTTTTGGACAAACATCAGCAAATGTAAAGCTTAAATAAAACATAACCGAACTGCAAGTGAAGTATCTCATGCTATTCAAGAATGCCTGAGCAATGTGACTCATAATGCATGTTTTTCATTTCAGATGTGTTGTTCTTGTTTCCCAATGGGTAAACTTCTTATACATTCCCACTGATCTGACATTTTATGATGGAGCTGTTCTGAATGACGGTTATTATAATGATTATCTGATCTTGAGTCCAGTGTGTGGGCTAAGATGCTTTCACCCACTGAAGCCACTTCACTTTGGATGAGATAATTGTGTTAAAAGCAGCCACACATATCCAAATCGCTCAGTGCAGAACTGTCCAACCATGTCTGGAGACAGCTGCATTCACCTCTGGTAAGCACTACAATCTATTTCCACCATATTTGATATCTTTCCAGGAATCCATCATTGAATCATAAACATTGTTCATTCAGTCTTCATATATCTGGCAAAACATTGATCATCTTCACCACCACTGTTTGCACTAAACTTGTATTAATGTCGATCAGAACAATATTTTGCTAGCGTATTCTAGAGGCTAGAATAATTGATTGGTCTGATCAGGGAAGTGTCTTTTTGAATTGTTTGCAGGTTTCCCAGAAGATTATTATTATTATTCAGATGTTGCTCTTGCATATCTGGAAAATAGAATGAAAACATTAATTATACTTTAATTAATTTAACTTTGTCTCAGATGTTTCTCCTAATATTTCTTTGGAGAAATACAAATAGTTTAGAGATATAATAATTAACACAGCACAGATTTGGTCTTGAAGAAATTTCTTGAGAAATGTTTGAGGGCATATTGAGATTGCTGACTTTGGTATCTTGGCACCTCAATACATTTTGTGATATTGTTGAGATTTCTTCTGAATCTAGAAGAGATGTGAGAGATTACTGGTCTTTCTCAATATCTGACAAGCAGGAAACTTAAGGCTGGAATACACTACACGATTTTTGCCCCGATTTCCCCCCCGATTTACAGTCTGAACAAGTTGACGCTAGTTGACAAAAGTCAGAGCCAGTCTGCAGATTTGAGCCGACAGATTCCATGGAAAATCGCGTAGTATATGATGGTCACAGACTCCGATTTTTTCGCTTCAGATTTTGATTCCATCCAGTCGGAGGATATCAAACATGTTTGATATTTTGAGCCGATTTTAGAACACATATGCGTATGACGCGTCGCTACTGAAACCGGAAATCACTGACCACCAGCCAAGGGAAATCAAAGAAGAAGAAATGGAGACGTACAAGATCACAAAGTGGAACTCCGCCATGGAAGAAAAACTTATTCAGCTGTGGCAGGAGCACGAGTGTCTCTATAATGTGGACGACAACTGTTATCACAACAGAGTAGACAAAGAAAAAAGCTGGACGGCGATCGCAACAGAGCTAAACCAACCACGTAAGTAACGTTACTGATTTGCCGTTAGCTTTGTCTTGACATAATTAGCCAACCAAATTCTGAGGTAAACATTTGTCTTAATTCATTTATTATTATATTAATATTTACCATTACATTGGATTATTTAATAACGTAAACAAGGTCGCGCTACTCTATGCTCGCACATCTTGTCTGTGTGAGACTCGTGTAGGAATCAAAACAGCAAAAACTATTGTATTAAGTAACTTACATATAAATATGGTCAACGAAAGTAGTTCCAAACAAAACCACGCCAGATGTGCTTCTTCGAGCAACAGTGTTTCTTTAATGAAAAACTCATTGTTTTAAATAATTTAATGATATAATTACCTATTTATTCATAAAGACAGTCACACTTGCTTTGTTTTTGAATGAATGTTTCAACGAGTCACTTATTTAAGACAGTGTGCACCACCTACTGGCGGTTTATGAATGAATGTTTCAACGAGTCACTTATTTAAGACAGTGTGCACCACCTACTGGCGGTTTTTGCTTTAAATGTTTTGCATTTTCATATTTCTAAATTTAAAATGTAATCTTAAAAACATTAATCTTATAACATTCTTTATGCAATTATAATTTAACATTGTGATATGAAAATTTATAAATGCATTTATATTTCAGTTTCAGAAGTGAAGAAACGAATTACTTCATTGCGTACCCAGTACAGCCGACTACTTAAGCCCAAGCCAAGTGGCAGTGGAGATGTAACAGCTACAGCAAAGCAGATCTGGCTGCTTAAAAATATGGATTTCTTAAGGAAACACATGACGCCACGCCACAC
>RJVU01019258.1:5483801-5554372 GCA_003731715.1 Anabarilius grahami | reverse complement strand
TAAAGTCTCAAATTGCTTTCTATTCTATCAAAAAGTTATCTTGAAGAAACAAATGAAATGTTAAAGGTCTCATTTATGATTTTGTTTTCTTTATTATGGGTTTACATTGATCTTTCACTGTTAGCCTTTTCTCAGTCTTTTTACACTATTCTTGCAATGAATATTTATTGTCTTCCAACCACATAAATCCAGATCTTGATTGATTGATTGATTGATTGATTGTTTTGTTTTTGTGGGATTTCACAACCTTGAGAAGTTGTATTTGAAAATGACTGAAATGGTTAGAAGGAATGAAATGGCAATTGTAGTATTTTTTTCATGGTGAAGGACTTGAGGCCACCTTCTGATACAGTTGTGCTCACAGAAATAAGTAATTAAAGTCTATTGCTCATACTTAGAGTTAGTGATATAAACAAACACGTATGCCTAACTATTAAAGTTTTGTGATACACACATAAATTATATCTCAAATCATTTGGCATACTGACGAGAGGTGTGTAAGAAATTTTGTAAGATAAAAAAAAAAAAAAAATGCAACCACATAGTAGCATGTTAAAACCTCTTCAGAACACCTTAGCAATGTCATGGCAGCTACTGACTTTTAGGCAAGTGCCACAATTTTTTTCAGATGTTTTAGTAATTTTTTCACAATTGTTTTCATTTATTTATATAATTTGGAATTCTTAAATTTCCTACACTCTTGGTTGTTTCAACCTATATATGGGCTAATATGGACAAACCCATCTGTTAGTTTAAAATTTTAAATTAAATTCCTAAACACAATGGTTGGGTTTGTCCATATTTGACCCAACCATGGGTTGAAACAACCCAGCATTTTTTAGTGTACGATAAAAAGAGCATTTAACTTAAGATATTGGAAAATCACAAAAAGTCAAATCTGTACTTTGATGGGTAGATTAACCTTGGGTGGCCCATCAGTGGTGGGGGACTTGATGAATTTGACATGCTTGTCACCCTAAGGCAAAGCCATTTGAATCGACACCTGCCTCACAACAGCTCAGACTCAAGTGTGTATGGAAACAATCACGACGCCTGTGTAAATACACTGGATCTCCTGCTGTGATGCACTGATTGTGGAAAGAAGCAAAGAAAAAAAAACTGATGAGATGAATATGAAGAGACAGCTGTGAGTCTTCTGTTGTTGAAGCTAATAGTGTACACAAATGATGCGTGACAAGACAAAGGTCAGATTTTGTTCCCTTTTGCATAAATAGCAAAATTTGCAATCAAAATTGCAGTCCATAAATTGTTTATTGAAAATGAAGTATGATAATTTTTGTATACTGGTCATCCATGTTATGTAGTCCCTCTGGAATTCTGTAGCTTTATGCTTGCATTGTAATTTTACAATTTGATTATTAACACAGTAGTAAGAAAATGAACCGGATTTCAAAAGAATAGGATGGAAATTAAAAGCTGAAGATTTTTTTTGATCCAGGATGGAATGGTTAAAATTGAGACAACCTAACTGACAGTGTTGACAAGTCGGGGCTACTTTTAAATTGTTTCCTTAGGTTGATTTCATTATGCGGGTTAAAGGAAGTACAATTTCAGCACTCTAACACCCCAAACCCCCCATAACAAAATGGGTTAAAACTAATTTCCATCTTTCAATTATATTTATTATATTAATAATTTAATATTTTATCTGATACATATGACATACATGATGGAGACATAAAAATGTCCTGCGCAACAGGAATGAGCCCTATATTGTATCTTAATAACCAATGAGCATTTTGCATTAGGCATCTGTCAGCATGGCATTTTTCTCATTATGATCTTCATTGTCATTGTAAGGAAACGGCAAGCATAAAATGTCAAACACAGAGTGAATAATGTTCTTCTGAGTGGGATGATGAACTGCAAATCTAAGTAGGACATATGCCTAAAGCATCAGCCAACAGTCCAATGGAGAGTGTAACACTTATGTTCCGCAGTATTGTTTAATTATAAACTTTAATTCATCTTCATAACCTGCGTTGAAAGGGTCTTGCTGATAATTTCACACATTTGACGATGCAACCTGTGAAATCCTTTTAATTACAGAAGGCAACTTTACATCATTGATACATTGCAGAATAGTTAAACACTGCTTGGGCTGGTTGATGTTTGGAATCCAGTCAGTAGCTTTGTCTTTATTGTCTCACTAACATCTGGGAACAGCCAATCATCTCATTAAGTAGCTTATTAATGGGGCAGCTCTAAGACTAAAGGCCCTTTCACACTGAGCATGACATGATAAAGCGTAGCGAATCGCCAACGGACTGTGCTTTCACACCGAACGTGAAACAATTGATCGCCTTTGGCTAATTCACACCTGCATGATAGGTGACGCTGACCGAAAATGCATTTTTCATCATGTATGTATCTCATAATTTTCCATGTGGCTTTAACCTTTTCCACTGCACAACTTACAACAGTAAATTAAGATAAAGTTTGGTACTAACAAAAACTATCAATCACAGCTGGGTAACAGCTGCATTAGAGTTACAATTAGCATCAAACAACAATTTCTGAGATTTCCAAGCTCTTCAGATCACATAATTCAGTGGAAAATGAATAGAAATTATATTCTGTATATTAAACAATATAAGTAAACATGTATGAATACATCTATTCTCAGACACCAATGACAACAGTCAGTCGTGGCCTAATGGGGCAGTCGTGGCCTAATGGATAGAGAGTCGGACTTGTAACCCAAAGGTCATGGGTTCGAGTCTCAGGTCCGGCAGGGATTGTCGGTGAGGGGAGTGAATGTCCAGCGCTCTCCCCACCCTCAATACCAGGACTGAGACCCTTGAGCAAGGCACCGTACCCCCAACTGCTCCCCGGGCGCCGCAGTTCCGGGTACGGTGCCTCCATCTGCTCCGGGTGTGTGTTCATGGTGTGTGTGTGCACTTGGGTGGGTTAAATGCAGAGCACAAATTCCGAGTATGGGTCACCATACTTGGCCACATGTCACTTCACTATTCACAAGAACTCAACATTCATTCTCTTATCTCCTCCTGAATACTTTTCTTTGGTGTTTACACTGGTTTTCAAAACAGCACCACCAATCTCGCCCTTTTGTCCAATAGCAATGGCTCCAGGCACAAAATGTAAAGCTTAAATCTAATCGGATGGGCCATTTCATTGTGGGGCGATGAGGAAAAAATTGACACACTGATTGGAAAGAAAATCTTTGTCTCGCCACGATTGATCGCGCTCGGTGTGAATATCTCCATGGGGATCTTTTATTTCGATTCAAGAGTGTCATCGCATCATACATTCGCATCGCTTAATCGCTCTCTGTGCAATACTCTGTCTACGGATGCAACCAGTGTCACATCGTGCTGCACCGCAACAGCTAGAAGCTGTCCACACTGGATGCTACAAAGCAACAGTTGCGCTTGGAGCATGTCAGAAATAGAACAGGGCATCAGTTTACTGTTGAGAATTTGTCACGTTGCGAAGTAGGAATGCAATCTGGACATACTAGATCTGCCATGCCATCATGACATATGACGTTAGCTGCATCATGGTTCCCTGCGATTGACAACTACCCTTCTTTGGCCTCATTGGAAAATAGTAAAGTGTCCTTCGGATGCGCACTTCAGTTTTTCACATACTAGAAAGCATAATCGGACACAGGGATAGAGACTTAGAGTTAGGCTTTTTAAATTTTTTATATTTTTTTTAACATAGCAACAACTTGCCATACTCCAGCAATGCCTGCAATAGCATAGCTATAGACTAAAAACATTCAGAACCCTTAGCAAACATTAAAAACACCCTGGCAACCGCTTAAAAAACTTTAAAGGATTAGTTCACATTAAAATGAAAATTACCCCAAGCTTTACTCACCCTCAAGCCATCCTAGGTGTATATGACTTTCTTCTTTCTGATGAACACAATCGGAGATACTTTAATAAATATCCTGATGCAATCAGGTTTTATAATGGCAACAGGACCAACGAGTATGAAAAGAAAGAGCATCCATCCATTAAAAGCGTACTCCACGCGGCTGCGGGGGGTTAATAAAGGCCTTCTGAAGCAAAGCGATGCGTTTGTGTAAGAAAAATATCCATATTTAACCAGTTATAAAGTAAAATATCTAGCTTCCGCCAGACCGCCTTCCGTATTCAACTTAGGAAGAAAGTGTAATGCCTCTTGCAGTTCAAAACGTTTACGCTACGGATGTCAGTTATGACATCTTCCTAAGTCGAATATAGAAGGCAGTCTGGCAGAAGCTAGATATGGGGTAATTTTAATTTTAAAGTGAACTAATCCTTTAACATTTTTGTACAGGCTAGCGCAGTCTCATGTATTTCTTCATATATTTTTTGCTGGTTAAATCATAACCACCATAAAAAGACACTGGTTAATCATAGAGACTGTTCTTCTCTGCTTTGAATAGAAGCCCAGAGCAGGTAATGTGTCTGTCAGGCTCATTGTCAGAATTGAGGGGCTGGTCTTGGTACAGAGATTCAGTTCAAGTAGGTTGTGGGCCCAGTGCCCACACTAATCATGGGGTCATTATGGCCACTGCTGTGTCTCCGCCTGTGGGTTGAACTGCACCATTTGTAACCCAACAGAGCAGGAAATTTGGCACTTTAGCTGTGGTAACTCAAGCCTGAGAGATCCAGTTGAGGGAGCACCACTTAAAGAGGCTGATCAAGTTGGGCCCCTTTGGAAATGAAGGCCGTCAGAGGCCAGGGAGACCTAAAAGGGGGGCGGGGAGGTGTCACTGTGATGCATGATGAGGGGCCTCCTTGTGGGTCGCGATGTGGACGACTTCATACAGAGTTATTGATTGCCTGTGGTCCTCCTATCAGCCTGTGATTGATGGTCCTCTTTCTAGAGGTTGAAATATCAGTGCTGGCTTTGCCTTACTGCTTCGAATTATTATGTTTGCCTGGGCTAGTCGTATGATAGAAAGTGCTAAAGAGAGAGAGTGTGAAGGAAAGAAAGAGGCAGGGAGGGTCAAACGAGATGATCAAGGTGCACAGGAAGAGGTAGCGGCATCTTCTAACGGAGACTTTTTGGGTTGCACATGGCAAGTGAACAGCATGGCATCCGGAGTCTCCTCCGGTGTGAAAACTGAACCATGGGGAAGGGAGGGACCTAATGAACACCACAGGAGCTTCATAACAAACCAGAGAAACAGAGAAGCGGCCATGAATATTTCAGCTTTCTGCAGCTCTTCAGGTATAACACTCTATCTCTGCAGGCCACACAGATAAACACACACACATAAAGAGGTTGGGCTTCAGCACCTGTTGGTGAGTGTTGTCCCCAGTGAAGTGTGAAAGGCTGCTGAAATTGATTGACAGAGAAGAAGATGCTTGTCAATGCTTGCCAATAATTGGATGTTATAATGGGAGTTGAATGCTGTAACTTACCAGACATCCAGTCAAGCAAAGAGAGGATGGAAGCTCAGGAAAGACTTTAAGTCAGTGTTGATTGATGCAGAGAAGGGTAGATTGATGGCTTGTATTTGTATGTGGCAAGCAACAAATCTATGAACCGTTAGGCATAATTGGGTCTTAGCAACACCTTAGCTTCAGCAAAGCACTATCTTCATATCAAGAACTAGTTTTAGCGGTATAGAGTTCTTGAGGTGGCTCTTTGGAGATGTTACATCAGTGTTTTGGTCTAAGTTTTTTTAAAGCATATACATGCACAAGAATGTAAAGGGTTTTCTAAAGCACTAGATGATAAAAAGTGCTTTGTGGAATTTAAACATGTTCTCAAACGACATCAGGCTGTAAAACCCTAAAATTAATAGATGATAAAATGTTTGAAAATATCTCTTAGGCTACATTCACACTGATTGTGTTTTGGCTTGGCAAATGCATTTACTTAGAGGTGTGAGTATCAAAATGTCCTGTTCACTGGTTTATCTGTAACAACAGTGACAGTGAAATATTAAAGATGACAAGGAATATCAAAGATGATGACTTCCATAAAACTGCTAAAGCCCAAAGTATAGTTCACTTTTTACACGTACGCGAGGGTCAGCATACAATGCGCGTGAAGCGAATTTCGGCATCAGAATATGTATGCGCAGGTCGCACATGCGCATTTAATTTTTTTTGCAGTAATTAGTTCATCTATAAGGTGGCAACCATGCCCAGGGGAGCGTCAATTCACAAGGTAGTCAAAAGAAAAACGGCATAAACAGAACAGAGCGGAACGCATGCAAGCTACAGCGAAGATGGAGGCCTACATAGACAAGAGATTGTGCAAAGAGGTTAGAAAGTACCCTCAGGGCTAAAGTCTACAAGAGTCCTAATGACATTAAGTTCATCATTCAATTTTTAATTAAAAGCAGCTTTTATACCTGAGTAGAGAGGGGAGCATAAGTTGCGTGCAGACCACAAAACTGACCGCAGCTCCAGTGGAACACAGTGTCTGAATCTAAAACCTTCACATGACACATACATCATATCTACACACCTGTTAGTTACTAAACCAAGATTGAAATCTTGTTGTGTCATATGTGATAAGACTTTCCAGTCTTATGGATGTCACCATCTTTAATATTACTTTAGTCAATATTCCTTCCATGGTAACAAGCAGTGCTAGAAAATATTATGTTTTAAAATACTTGTAATCATACTACAGTTACTTTTTTATTGATTAAAGTATTACATGTTATTCTCACAATGGCAGTAAATTATACATAATTAATTGATTCTCTCTATTTTTTATCTTTTAAATTTTCCTTATAAGCCTGCTGCTTATATAAATTCAGAAGGTCACATACCACATAAAAGTCATGTTCCTTTATCACTGAAAACTGAGACCTACACTGCATTTTATCACTGGATTTACAGAAATCATTTCATTTTTGAGAAGTGTTTTCCCAATATTGCAACACTGCATATCAAATAATCTCTTATTTCAGTCTATACAGTCTATAAATGGGAAAACAAAGTAATTTGCATTACTTATTTAAAAAAGTTACTCAGGAATTTTATTGTAAATTATAAGTAATAAGTCATGCTTTACTAGTTGGACAAAAATTAATCTGATTACATAACTCTCGTAACTTGTAATATGTTACTCCTAACACTGGTCACCGCTATTGTAAGATGCTTTGTCAATCTCAAATACTGACAGTTCGAATTTAGCCATAGAGAGTTATATATAGAGTGGCATTTTGTGACTTCTGCCAATAAGTAAATACCTAGTAACGACCCTACCAGTCAACCACCCACAATACCTTAGCATTTACACGGGCAAGAAACACTCATATTTTCTTATTAAAAATGTAAGAAGTCTGTCTGTTTAGTTTGTAAGTTTGTCTAGGTGGCAATATCTTAAGCTAAAGTCTTTTTTTTCTGCAGTTAAATTATAAGAAGCTAAAGATGGTTTTTGTGAAAAGCTTTCAAAAGACATTTTTAGGGGCAACATGGTGGCTCAGTTTGTACCACTGTTCCGTGTCACAGCAAGAAGGTTGCCAGTTTGAGACCCACCTGAGTCAGGGGGGCTTTCTAATGGCATGCAGGACAGGTGAATTTGAGACAGTACATTCCCTGCAGACTTTATTTTTGCCAGTAAAGGTCTTTGAGCTTGACTATGAACATACAAATGCAGCAATATCTAAGAAATAAATAGAATTATCTATACTCCCCATACTAATACTGAAATAACCCTGTCTGCTAGGCCATGGTGTTGTCATTGTCAGAGGTAGAGACACTAGATGTCTCTCTAAGATAGATAAGTAACATTAAATCTTTGCAACAGTGCAGACTTTACCTGCTGTTAGAGTCATTTTCTAAGTCAAAACACAGAATTCTGGCAATAAAACTCAAAGAAATCAAGCTGTCTGTCCTAACCTTCATTTTACCTAGTGCCTGCACTGTAGGTAGAAACTCTATCACACTATTTTATAGCCTGAAGTCTGGTGTCATGCCTTGCTGCACCTTTTACAGTACGGGTGTCCAAACAGTTGCCTGTTTCATTCTGTTATCTGCAAATGATATTGCTTGCCTTCATCCATAGGTCACCTCAGCCAAGTAGCAACATCGAGGTGACATTAAAGCAACACTAAGAAGCCAAGCATGGTGGGATATTGTACAATATTGTGTTACTTTTTGTTGATTAATAATACATAAAACAGAGAGATAACCTAACTGTAGGCAGTAACTAGCACAGTCTTCTTCCTCTGTGACGGAAAGCTATGACTGATTGATACCTGAGCATGTAGAGACAGCTGCAAACTGTAAGTTGAAGTTAGTTTACTTGCATGGTGTGGGCTTTTACCCTTTTGCTTTGAAAGTTGGATACTGAAGCAGGTGTTCATAGGTTATTGTAGAATTGCAGAAACTGAAATATATTGTAGTTCTTTGCAAATGTAGAAAAACTTGGTTTGCTTTTTATAAAAGACAAACATTAGAGCTATCTGTGAAACTGGCTGTATTGCATCTGAGGTGTATGCTGAAAGCATTTCTTTCAATGCCTTAGATTAACTTAGTAAGGGCATGGCTAGATAAACAAATTCGGGTGATTTGCTTACTTTCAGTTGTGGGTTTGGCTGCAATTTGGTGCTTTGAATGTGTACGTGTACATGTGAATGTGTGTAATAGATGTCTTAGCCACAACAAGAATGTATAGGGATGTGGTTCTGATTTGCATCTAAAGTGTCAGGTAAAGATCAGTTACATGTTTTTGATTCAATGACAATAATTGACCTTGGGAAGCAGTTGGTAGTTAGTAATAGCTGGGTATTTTTTGAAGTACACGTATTTGTAATATATGAGGTTAAATGTAACATGTTTGGAGTAACAGCACATGCTGGATAGAAAGTTATGTGTGGAGTGCTTAATGTGCATATTTATAATGTGTATTCATAAAACAAAGCTTGGATTTTCTTTCCCTCTGTATATTTTGCCCTGCAAAGGTTAAACTGAAACCTCAACCCGCTCACAGCCTTGTAAATTAGCTCAGGTCTCTTGTCTTTCTTTCCCTGGCGGTCCTGGCTCTTGTTTCCTTACTCTCCTCAAGTTGCTTCGACTTTTGTTCTTCAAAAAGGTGAAATAAGGAGGCAAGCCTTACCATAGAGCAAAATGTATTATCTTGAAATGTTTCAGAGTGCTGAGCACTTTCATGAAGTTGCTCTCTGGATGCAAAGCAGGCAGAGATGACATCTGGCCAAAACAGGTATGCAAATGTAGGGTGAATTGACTATATTGCACTACATTTACAATTGCGGCACTTTTGTGCACAGTATTTCAGGGCAAAACACTGCACCCACAATGTGGTTTAGCTAGGTGCTAAATGCTTTAAAACAGCGTTGTGCCATATTAAAATTAACTCATTTTCATTCTTCTGAAGGAAAACCAC
Source organism: Anabarilius grahami (assembly GCA_003731715.1). NCBI lineage: Eukaryota > Metazoa > Chordata > Actinopteri > Cypriniformes > Xenocyprididae > Anabarilius > Anabarilius grahami. The sequence goes on along the minus strand of RJVU01019258.1, from coordinate 5,545,018 downwards.
TTCCTTTCTATGTAAATTATCCTCATTATGTATTGTACCCTATTCACAAAGATCATTGCTATTTGTGTTTTGCTATTATCGCTGTGGTAAACAGAATTTTAATTAATAGGGAAAACATTATATTGTGATGGTTGAAATAATTCAACAAATTATGTATATGATCATTATAACCAGGCGAATCCAGAGGTGTTGTTGGACACAATTTTAGCATTTTTACTTTACCTGATTTGCATAAAGTCTTTAGTTAATCAGATGCTAAACCAGTGCAGGCAGCATGTGCAAATAAAATGGAGCCAGCCCTTGTTCTTAGTAAATTCTCCCTTGTGTGTCTAGCTAAATTTTGCTTTGAGTTAGTAATATATCCATACCAGTTAATAAGGTACAAAATGGTAACACTTAATTTTGATGGTCCCTTTTGAAAATCCTATTGACTATAAGTAACTTTGCAACTACATGTCATCTAAATCTCATTAGAGTATCAGTAGACTGTCTGCTTAATATCTACTAACGCTTTATTGTGATGGTCACCCAACAGACATTCTACTGACTATAAGTTAGTACATGTCAACTTATTCTAACCCTAACCCTACCGGTCTACTAATACTCTAATGAGAGTTAGTTGACATGTAGGTGCAATGTTACTTATAGTCAACAGAATGTGTTAAAGGGACCATCAAAATAAAGTGAAACCTACAAAATGAATGCAAACATACATAGCCTTCTTCACTTTTGATTGCTTAAAGGGGAGTGTTGTTGCCAAAAGTTTAAGACATGGGTTTTCAACTCTGGCCATCGAGGTCCACTTTCCTGCAAAGTTTAGCTCCAAATAAAACACAACTGAACAAGCTAATCAAGGTCTTCAGGATTACTTAAAATGCTGCTCATGCCATGTCATAATTACCGCAGTCTCGAGATGACAACATATGATGTTATATTCGGAGCTGTTCACGTCCTCGGACTGGGAATTATGCATTTCTATGGCACCACTATCAATGCCTAAATTAATCTGCAGTTGTCAGCTGGTACAGCAGTCACATGGTACAAGTAGGAGCTCTCAAGCTGTAATTATGAGTTTAAATACGATCTTTTTACACGTTTAAATCACGTAATTGACCCTTTGCAAAGACCCGCCCGCCTTGCTTTGTCCAACAAGCCATGGCGCTGTCATGCCACACAGAGTGAAAAATACATCGCGGAGTCAAGTCAAGTCACCTTTATTTATATAGCGCTTTTTACAATGTAGATTGTGTCAAAGCAGCTTTACATTGATAACTGGTATATAATTTTGGCTGCACAGCAGCTCTTAAAGAATAGTTTCAATGCAGGCAGATCAAAGCACTGTTGAATATCAAATGTCAAGTTAAATGTCAAGTGTCCCCAACTAAGCAAGCCAAAGGCGACAGCGGCAAGGAACCCAAACTCCAACAGGTGACATCAGGTGGCAAACAGGTGGCAAATAGGTGTTAAAATGGAGAGAAAAAAAACCTTGGGAGAAACCAGGCTTAGTCGGGGGCCAGTTCTCCTCTGGCGAACAGTGCTTTGTTACGATTCAGATAGCTATCATAAGTCTGATATGATCGCAACATTCAAAAGTATTTATTTCAGTTCCATCCAGTTGAGGATCGTATTCATCACGCCGGTATGGGCGGTTTGTTGAGGAACTGTGCTACTGGCTGGCGTGTCGATGAGGACTTCACAATGGATGATCTATGGATGATGCGGAGCAAAGAGGACACTTGACAACAGGTCGACAGACAAGACAGAGCAGGTTACTTATGATATTAAACAAAGTCCCAGCTTTTGAAATTCAAACAATTAAAAAAAGTTTTGTGGATCTTTAATGTGTCGTGACAGATCGCTGTAGTGCCTCAGCTCAAGCGGCTCGTGAACCGATCATCTCTTCCTACTAGTTAATGTATACAGCATCAAATAAACATGAATGAACATGAGAAGGAATGTTGTTTCAAATGCGGAAAGATGTCAGTACACACCATTTTTTAAGTTCAAGTCCACCGAGGTTAATCTTCTAACTCCTGACTGCTTTGTCAGACAAAATGGCGGATTCGGCATTATGATTGGTTAGATCGCTTGTCAATCAAACTTCCAGCGAAGGGTCAATTGTGGAGATTACAACATAGCATGAACCCACCTAAAGTTACAGCTAGGTGAGTTTGATCAAGGTTGGAGTTAAACTCTGCAAGAAACTGTAACTCGAGGGCCAGAGTTGAGAACCCCTGGGTTAAGGTGTTCTGGGAGGTTGCCAGAGTGTTGTGGTTGTTATGGTGTTCTAGGTGGTTGCTTACTGGCCCAAATGAAAAGAGTCCATTATCATTAATGCCTCAAACCCTAAGTATAAGCAGTAATAGTGATGCTTCCCTTAGCAAGGTCTTTTAATAATGCATACGCTAATGCATCTCATAACCTCTAAGTACCTCAGGTACGGGAGGTCATTTTACGTACTCGCACCCAATGTCTTGTAATTTGTGAGTGCTGAGGTGGGCTAGTCTTATCTTTCGGTTTCTCCTGTGTCTCTGTGTCATGGAGTTTTGTAACATATAGAAGCTCACTTCATTATTGAACTTGTCTGGAAGTTCCTCGTGCACTTTACATTAGGCTCTACATGTGCTCAGTTACATGCTACGTGGCCTCGCTGTTTAGAAGGCTAATCACTTTGCATAAGTAATGACCGATAATGTCCTATCATGCTCAAATTACGTTTTATAACATATTTTCTTTAACTTGTTGGTCTAATTTATGCTGTTTTTTACTGAAAGGAGGCAGGCCAACATGCTCCCTTTGACTGCATAGTAGTTCCTGAAACATAGTAACTTAATTGCCGCTACAAATGGGAACAAAATATGAATTGAACTTGAGCAAAAGAACCACTGCCAGCAGACAAATGTTGCAGGAGTAGGTAATAGGATTGCAGATTTAGCCTAGATTAAAATGTCCCTCATTAGGGAGCTAATTATTTTGGGACCAAGTGTTGGTTTGTAGTGGTTGATGAACATATATCTGTTTGATCATTTTCTTAGCACATTAACTCTGGTAATGATTGACTGGGTTGAATGATTGAGTCAATTATAGAAAAATGCAGCCAGCACTACCATTTGTGTAAAACTGAGAAAATGGAACTTGATCCCGTTACTTGTCCTAGAAAGGAAATGGTCCAAATGATGTTAAAAATGTAAGTAATCTTCCAACATACATACTCATTCATTCTAAAGAAAATGGAATGTGTGCCTTTTTTGCTTAAAAAACTAATGGGCGTCAATTTGTACTCTAGAAAAAATGGCAAAAGTGCTGGGTTATGTAAATACTAAACACTGCATGAAAAGCTTTCTTTGGTGTAAAACCCCTAACAAAGGATAAGGATGCTTCCTAAGCTACTCTCTCTAGTTACTTTCTTTTGGTTAAAGAGGTAGTCCCCCTGGCGTTATATTCTTAGTTGTTCTAACTAGCTTTGGCACCTTTATCAATGAGCATCTAAAAGAGGAAAGGCTCATGGCGTAGTCAACTAATTCCTCTTAATCCCAACATATCTTCTGCTGCTTAGCATTGTTTCTGGTGCCAGGCATGGCTTGCTGAGATTAGCTTTAGCTGTGGTTAACTCCTCCACAAGTGTTCACACGGCGCGACTGCCTCAACAGAGTCAATATGGACTTATTCAACAAAATGTTCATCGACCATTTAAGAAAAGAATGTAAGTGACATGCTGACCTATGCCGTTTACATCTTGAAAGTAGGTTTAATTGCAGTTAGAGAAGAGAAAAAGTTGGTTGAACTTTCACCCGGTAGGGTTATAAATGGTGAGTCTGTTAGACAGACAGTATAATAAGATCAGTGATTACTTACAGTACTTACAGAATGGCAAGTTTGCTTAACTATTGTTTGGAAATAATGTGTTGTTCTTACTTCTTTTAAGCTACATTTTCTAAAGTATTTATGACTGATATTACTGTCATGGGTTTGGCTGGGAGTTTGGTTTCTCTGAAAAATGGAATTTGTTAAAAAAAATGCCTTATTTCAGATACTTCTTACAAACAGTATATGAAATATGAACTATTCCTTTGCACTGCAGGGATAGTTCTGCCAAAAATGAAAATCGGTAATTTTTTACTCATATTCATGTTATTTCAAATCCATATACTGTTTTTTTTTCTCCTGTGGCACACGATAGGAGAACATTTAAAGAATTTTTACACAGTTCTTTTCCACACAATCTTGCGAAATAATATTTTCTATTAGTTTAACTGTAGGTTGTAATATTTCATGTGCATGCTTTTTTACAGCCATTTTAATGCTCATCCAATTCAAATTTAGTATCTATAATAGTATATTTATTATCTATAAAAGTATTTAAACTATCCTTAAAAATGTTCAGATCCTCTACAATCCTTTGCAACAATAATTCAAAAAAGAAAAAGAAGGCGGTATAAAACTTGAGGTGAGTGAACCTGATTTTGAAATTTGGATCCATGGAAGGCAATAGGCAAATTTTTAGATGCTTGTTAGGCAAATTCTTACAAACTTTAAAGCATCTCTTGCTCCAGAAAGTCAATTCCGACATTATTCCCATAAAATCAGCTTGAATCGGGGTCTCCATTATTCACTCACATTAAAGAAGCATGCCCACATTCTCCATCACAACAATGTATGACTCTTATGAAGTGCTTAAATCACAGGGAGCAAGAGCTTTGTGTGGGCTATTTAAATGAAAGTAAATGATGCAGCTTTGACAACAATCCTCTTATCTCCTTTAGTTTTATTAATGCATTTTATAACACAGAGGTCTTCAACCCTGCCCCTGGTGACCCACTATCTTGCAGAGTTTAGCTCCAACTCTAATCAAGCACGTCAGGATCACTTGAAAATTGCAGACAGGTGTGCTGAAGCAGGTTGTAAGGAAACCTTGCAGAACAGTGGGTCCCCATAAGCAGGGGTGAAGATCTCTGTATAATAATACAAACAGCTCCTCCATTTCAAGATAACTCAGCAGACTAGTTTGTTTAAATTTAGATATGATATTATTTTTTTAAGTGATCCGACATAAGATTTGCTCTTGGTAAGGTGTGTCCAATCCTGCTCCTTCAGGGCCACTTTCCTGCAAAGTTTAGCTCCAGCACACCTGTCTGGAAGTTTCTAGTTAACCTGAAGATCTTGATTAGCTGGTTTATGTGTGTTTTATTTGGGATAGAACTAAACTTTGCTGGAAGGTGGCCCTCCAGGAGCAGTATTGGACCCCCATTTGTTGGAGGAGAATAAAATGGAGACATTTTAATCGTTCACGATCTAAAATTGTGATATTGTTCACCCCTAGAATGAAGGACCTCCGAGTCATATCTAGAGACCAAAATGGAGGTGAGCTCTTTTGATTTAGGACAGTGATCAACCACCTAGCAAACACCCAGAACACAACTCAGCCACTGCATAGCAATGCCCTGGCAACTATCCAGAATACTCGTGTTTTCTTTAGAACATGCATAACTCTAATGCTGGGTTTCTATCAAAGTTTTTGCATTGTGCCAAATGAAATGTAATGATTTTCTTTTACTAAGTCATAGTTTCTGAGGAGGACAGGCAGGTTTTGTTGAGTTACCTCAACATAATGATGTATTTGAAGGAACAAAAACGTCTGGCCCTTTGGAAAAATTGGCTCACTGCACCCTCAGATCTTTCAACCTTTGATCAAATCTTCCTGCTTTTCTCAGACATTGTTTTTTGAAGAGGGATTCGCAAATTCTGATATCAAAACCCTTGAGACATAAATTGAACCAGGACTTTTTAGTCCAAAACAAGTTTTCCATCCTTAACAACAGGCAAAAGCCAACAGTTTTGCGAAAGTCTGAGGGATACGTTAAGTCAGACATGATAAAGGGTGATTTTGTTAAGTAGGACATGTTACTACTCTATATATGGATTTTGTTAATCCTGGAGTAACATTACTGTCAAACAGAAATAGTCCTAGCTGTGCTAAGTCTAACTAAGCCCATACATACATATAAGTATGTATTTATCAAGCAGAAGTTATTTTACTCATCACATGGTTGTTAAAAGTATTATCTTGCCTGTACAGGTGTCACAAGTGATAAAACAACATCTGTGTTAGCCACTATAAGTCAAATGGGAACACAGTGAGCGGGCCGTCTCTAACTGCAAAAAACATTCAGCTCAAGACTCAATATGTGCTCTTTCTCCTCAGGAGATCGTTCGGGAAGATGTTTCCTCGCTCAGGGAAATCCATCGTCTTTGACAGCTTTCCAGATCCATCAGACACCTGGGAGATCATTGAGACTATTGGTAAAGGGACTTATGGGAAAGTTTATAAAGTGCTTCACAGGGTCAATGGCAGCAAAGCCGCCGTCAAAATACTGGATCCAATCCATGTGAGTAAAACCCTACTAGATCAAACCTGTATGTGGTGTGTGTTTTTAGGTCATAAAGACAGATGGAATCATATCATAAAGTCAACATTTTTAAACACAGAGCAAACTCAAGATCAGATTTGCACAGAAGGGGAGGTTAATTAAGGGCAGGGTCATTTTTAGGCCCTTCAGGTTCAATCAGTTCACATTTGTCTGTATGCATGCATTTGCGCATTTGTGTGTACCTGTGAGAGTGTTTATGCCTTAAGAGAGGCCTGCAGGCAATTACTGAGCACTGAGAACACCCACTCGCCACTGTCATATTAAGAACAGAACATCTATATCCTGCAGATAACGCCAAAAGGCTCTCTGTGTCTCTGTCCTGCTCATTACTTCTCCATCCACACACTCTTTCTTTTTAGTGATTGGGCAAATAAAAGGACCTCTAACAGCACATACCCAGACTAATCATGATGAGATGGCTTTTCAGAAAATGTGCAATTTGTGTTCATTTGCTTTTCTCCAATTCACCCTTTCAAAGTCCTGAAAGGAGGCTTGGAAGTATTTCAATGGCCTTTGGTTGCCAGTATATTTAAAATGACTAATCTAGATCAAATAAATCTTGGCTTAATTTAATAGACTGCAGCTGCCATAGTCATTTTACCTCAGATATTCACAAATATTTGTTTTCACCGCTTTCCAGCAGCAGGAAATGTAGAAATCATGTGTAGTAATAGATATATGGAGCACTTTTGAAGCCAAAAGGCATCACAGAAAGACCTGTGTACCATATCCATTAAAATTCCTCACTCAGAGGTTGTTTTTCCTCCAGGTTCAATCAGTAAACAGTAATTTTCTGATGTTGGTCAAAAAACCTTGGAGGACGTGGAAGCCAACAAATATTATTTCAATCTATGCCTTGTGTGTAGTTCACTGCTGTGGGGCTTTATTAATGTTGACATTTATGGCCTTTCTGGCTTTGTTAAATTCAATAGATAAAATGACTAGCAAAAATATTTTTATTTTGCATCAGTGCCTCCATTTGTGTTTCAATAAACACTGAATAGTTTAAAGGGGACATCGGATGCCAATTTCCCACAAGTTAGTATTATTCTTTAGGGTCTTCATGAAAAGTCTATAACATACTTTGATAAAATGTTTTGAATGGTTTAGTAAAAAAAACACCCTTTTTACTTTGTCAAAAACAGCTCTGCTCAAAGCGAGCCATTTCGGTGCATGTCCCTTTGAATGATAATAAGTTACTGTTCACCCCACCCCTATCTTCCGCAGGCGGGCTGTAAATACTATTTGGCAGGTATTGCATTGAACACACCATTCTTATTTATGCAGTTATAAATGCTCAAAAATGATAAAAATACATTTGAAAATTACTTGTTAGTCATTAACTAACACCTTTATAACCCTTAATGTAGTATTACCATGTTATCTTTACATAAAATGTACACAGTTTGTAATAAGACAATCACCTTAATGCATTGTTCATTATAAACGTGCAGTTATGAATTACAGTGAGAAGGTTCTAAATAGAAATGACGGCATATATGTTTGTTCGACTGTATTATTTTGATAATGAACAAGCTGCGATGTCACGTTTGCAGTGCTTTGTTGTGTGTGCGTGAGGCGCCGGCGCGATCAAACAGCAGTTTTTGCAAGGGACTTGCCTCATCGTCATGGCAACGGTTCGTGGCCAGGTCAGATTATGTCAGAGTTTGTTGTCGTCTGTTGGAAAATCATACCACACTGCTCAGACATTCCCTGACCCAACAAACGCCGATTAAACGTTCAGTCGGGTGAAAACAAACTCCGACCAACGGCAACAGACGCCGACAGGGGTATCTGCGTCCTGATCCAACAAACTCCAACAGACGTGTCTGTGTGGTGTGAACTGACCTTTAACTTTAGCCGCGTTTGTCCTGGAACTTGCTAACTAGCACATTATTAGGAAAGGCGATTTGCAAAGATTCATAAAAAAACCTATAACGTTACTCACATCTTCTGGAGGTAACGTTACTGATCCATCCTTCAGGAACTTTTTAGCAAAACATTTTAGCACAGACATAAACACATATAGATAGATCCGGGGGCGCATTCCCTTCAAAAACAAAATTAATCCACTGCTTCTTCAGCGGCTCAGATGTCGAGAGTAAAGGACGACTGCTATATTCATTCTTATATCCAATAACAAAACACCTCAGTTGCTTTGGAGATGTTCTTGTCTACACCTGCGTGGCATCGAAACAATGGCGGATACGGCAGTGTCTGTCAAGAGTCATGGGAGGAGCCTGTGCAAATTTACGTCACTTTGCCAAGAATCTGTGAACGGCTTGATCTGACAAAGTGCTTATGATTTGTGGGGATTAAAAAAAAGCACTGGGTGGATTTTTATCATTATAGGGTGGTTGTGTACACACACTGCCAACACACATTTATGTCCAAAAAGTGAATTTTGCATCTGATGTCCCCTTTAAGAAATGTCTTTGTTCACTCAAAAATGAAAATGGATGTTTGAGCCATTGCCCTGTGTTTCTTTTCTTTTTTTCCTTAAAGGAAAAGTTTAACCAAAAATGAAATTTTGTTATTTTGTCAATGGAATTCTGTCATTATTTACTTACCGTCATAGTATTCCAAAAGAGTATTCCTTACAATAAGAGTTTTTTTTAAATAGTTTTTCCTTACAATAAATTTGAATTTTATATTTAAAACAGCAAAGAGTGTCAATCAATTCAGTTCAATTCATCTGTTTATTTCAGGATATTGATGAGGAAATTGAAGCTGAGTATAACATCCTGAAAGCTCTCTCAGACCACCCCAATGTCGTCAAGTTCTTTGGAATGTTCTACAAGAAGGATGTCAAGAACGGGGACCAGCTATGGCTAGTGCTAGAGGTGAAGTTCAATTATTTGTCATGCATGAGCGCCTCATTTATTTAAAGGGTTAGTTTACCCAAAAATGTCTGTCATTAAGTTCTCACCCTTATGTCGTTCCACACCCGTAAGACCTTCGTTCATCTTCGGAACACAAATTAAAATATTTTTTATGAAATCCGAGGGTATCTGATCCACACATAGACAGCAACATCATTGCACTTTTTGATGTCCAGAAAGGTAGTTGAAAACATGGTTAAAATAGTCAACGAGACTACAGTGATTCAACCTTAATGTTCTGAAGTGACAAGAATACTTTTTGTGCGCAAAAACAAAACAAATATAATGACTTTGTCATATGTAGTGAACTCAGTGCAGGCTTCCTTATTAACTACCTTTCTGGACATCAAAAGGTGCAATGACGTTGCTGCCTGATGTGGATCAGATACCCTCGGATTTCATCAAAAATATCTTAATTTGTATTCTGAAGATTAACGAAGGTCTTACAGGTGTGGAACGAAATGAGGGTGAGTAATTAATGACAGAAATTTCATTTTTGGGTGAACTAACCCTTTAAGCTTGTTGTATATCAAAAAACATTTTTAAATGCCCTAATCAATCATGCTTATTATATTTGCAGCAGGAAAACATGTATATGCTAATGTTTTTGTAAATCATAGCAAAGTTGTGTACTGCATGCTATATCATTATCACATTATGGATTAATTGCTGCCATCGCAGTGTGGGCTGATGGGATACGTATGAAAACAGTGAAAATCTATTTATTAAGGATTAGCAAAATATGCTGCTAATAAGTTTATTTGTATCAACACCTCTGTATATGTAGGAGCACATTTAAATTACAACATACAGAACATTTCTCAAAGTTGTGAAATGGAAGTTTTTGGAGGGTGAATCGATATATATATATACAGTACAGTCCAAAAGTTTGGAACCACTAAGATTTTTAATGTTTTTAAAAGAAGATTTGTCTGCTCACCAAGGCTACATTTATTTAATTAAAAATACAGTAAAAACAGTAATATTGTGAAATATTATTACAATTTAAAATAACTGTTTTCTATTTAAATATATTTGACAAAGTAATTTATTCCTGTGATGCAAAGCTGAATTTTCAGCATCATTACTCCAGTCTTCAGTGTCACATGATCCTTCAGAAATCATTCTAATATGCTGATCTGCTGCTCAAGAAACATTTAATGTGTACAATTGTACAAAATATTTGTGTACAATATTTTTTTTCAGGATTATTTGATGAATAGAAAGTTCAAAAGAACAGTGTTTATCTGAAATCTAATCTTTTGTAACATTATAAATGTCTTTACTGCCACTTTTGATTGATTTAATGCATCCTTGCTGAATAAAAGTATTCATTTCTTTAATTTCTTTTCAAAAAAATAAAAATAAAAATTCTTACTGACCCCAAACTTTTGAACGGTAGTGTATAATGCTACAGAAGCTTTGTATTTCAGATAAATGCTGTTCTTTTGAACTTTCTATTCATCAAGGAATCCTGAAAAAAAAAGTACACAACTGTTTTCAACATTGAAAATAATCATAAATGTTTATTGAGCAGCAAATCAGCATATTAGAATGATTTCTGAAGGATCATGTGACACTGAAGACTGGAGTAACGATGCTGAAAATTCAGCTTTGCATCACAGGAATAAATTACTTTGTCAAATATATTTAAATAGTACACAGTTATTTTAAATTGTAATAATATTTCACAATATTACTGTTTTTTACTGTATTTTTAATTAAATAAATGTAGCCTTGGTGAGCAGACGAAACTTCTTTTAAAAACATTAAAAATCTTAGTGGTTCCAAACTTTTGGACTGTACTGTATATAATGTCATTTTTAAAATCACATTAGGCCTACATGACCTTATGTGTTTGACTGCTTGAGAACAGTTTGAAGGAAATGGGATGAGTGTTACATAAGAGACTTTAGTCTCAGCAGTATTCAGGCACACAGGCTTTAGCAGGACATAGATGGTCTACCACAGTCATGGGTTCCAGTGTACTGACAGTGAGGTCACTTTATATTGCACTGTACTGTAACTAAATATTGATGAATGCTGCTCATTATTTATGCCTTTCAGCAGTAATTATTCAGAAAAATATGTGTTCAGACAGCCTATTTACGTTGTACTGAATTTACCAATGTAGCTGTGTTATTACAGCTGCATAATATAGTAATTGGAAAGTGTCAGTACAGGAACAGAATATTGTGTACAATATGAAGTGCCTTAATGCTTATTACAACATAATACAACATATCAATATGCTTAAATTCCTTTAAGCATAAAACTGCTTTATTTTTCAAATATTTTCACAACATGTTTTAAAAATTGAAGCCTATTGCTGGATTTTCATAAAAGTACCATGGAACAGTTATGGTATTGGATGGTAATGCCATGCTGCTTATAACCCCATATAGAATACCATGGTATTTACATGGGACTCCAAGGTACTTCAAATAGAATTCCATGATATTATCACGTTACATATCCAAACATAGGTAGTGCTTGGGGTATATTTGTTTGGGTTTGGTGGTGTTACATGTATTTTGGTTTCATTAGTTCTAGTTCCTGTTTCCTTTGTTCTCATTTTCCTGCTACTAGTTAGTTTTCATGGTTTTTAATTAGTTCACACCTGTTCCCTGTTCTGTTAATTAGCTTTCCTTGTGTATGTAAGCCCTTGGTATTCCTTAGTTCCTTGTCTAGTGTTAATGTTATGTTATAGCGAGTAGTGCTTTGTTTCCCTCTGTGTTTAGTCAGTTTAATCAATCTTCTGAGTGCTCTCTTGGATTGCTGCAGCTTAACCGTGACCGGTGGGTCTGACCACCTTATATTAAGGCTTAAAGGAAGTCGGAAGAAATAGTTTGGGCCCGAAAACATACACCCATCAGGCACAACATTATGACCACTGACAGGTGAAGTGAATGACACTGATTATCTCTTCATCACGGCACCTGTTTGGGTGTGACATATTAGGCAGCAAGTGAACATTTTGTCCTCAAAGTTGATGTGTTTGAAGCAGGAAAAATGGGCAAGCGTAAATATTTGAGCGAGTTTGACAAGGACTAAATTGTGATGGCTAGATGACTGGGTCAGAGCATCTCCAAAACTGCAGCTCTTGTGGGGTGTTCCTGGTCTGCAGTGGTCAGTGCGTCGCAGTTTGTTGCGTATGGGGCTGCATAGCTGCAGACCAGTCAGGGTGCCCATACTGACCCCTGTCCACCGCCGAAAGCTCCAACAGTGGACATGTGAGCATCAGAACTGGACCACAGAGCAATGGAAGAAGGTGGCCTGGTCTGATGAATCACGTTTTCTTTTACATAACGTGGATGGCCGGGTGCGTGTGCGTCGCTTACCTGGGGAACACATGGCACCAGGATGCACTATGGCAAGAAGGCAAGTGTGATGCTTTGGGCAATGTTCTGCTGGGAAACCTTGGGTCCTGCCATCCATGTGGATGTTACTTTGACACGTACCACCTACCTAAGCATTGTTGCAGACCATGTACACCCTTTCATAGAAATGGTATTCCCTGGTGGCCTCTTTCAGCAGGATAATGCGCCCTAACACAAAGAAAAAATGGTTTAGGAATGGTTTGAGGAGCACAACAACGAGTTTGAGGTGTTGACTTGGCCACCAATATTAGGAAGGTGGTCATGATCTAATGCCTGATCGGTGTATATCAACTACAATTGTACTCACGTTTTTTTACAGCATTTGAATAGGTTGAGTACCACCTTTTCTAATGAATAATAACCTCAAAAGAAAATCATTTTTTACAGTATAGGCTTAACTAACTTACTTAATGTTATTGAAATATCTTTGTAAATTATCTTTATAACTTGATCCTCCTGAAAGTATCTCTATAATTCACACACTTATTACCATGCTACACTCTAAAAAATGCTGGGTTAAAAACAACCCAAGTTGGGTTGAAAATGGACAAANTCAAAAGAAAATCATTTTTTACAGTATAGGCTTAACTAACTTACTTAATGTTATTGAAATATCTTTGTAAATTATCTTTATAACTTGATCCTCCTGAAAGTATCTCTATAATTCACACACTTATTACCATGCTACTATGTCCACTAAACATGGTCATTTCATAACATCTTTTTTGATACTTATCGACCAATACAGTATATGGACAATATTTGATCATTTAGAAATTTCAGCGTTAGACAAAAAAGATTAAGTGAAGTCATTCCAAAATATTCCAACTTTTCAATGAATACGTTTTTTTTTTTTTTTTTAAATACTTTTTAGTGAATTTTGAGTAATTATTGTCTTATTTTCTATCATTAAATTACCTAAAGCAGCATTATATCTGCCACTCTGCTCTCTAGATATCAGTCCAAGACTACCAAACACATCAACCACTAATTTTTTTGTAAGGGGCGATTCATTTGCAGTTCGTTTTCAAAATTGTGATTCAGATCATTTTCAACACTCTGTGCCCCTGAACATCTTCTCCACTTATATTTGTTTTCTGATGATCGCAATGCAAATAGACCATTCTGAGACATTTTGTTGACTACTTTTGGAAATCACATGGTCAAATGTTAGTTAGTTTTGTATATTATCTTTTTAAGCACAGTATCAATACTGTTACCTTGGGGAAACAGATCATAAGCAGTCTTTTTTTCTGCTTTTGCACAGCTAAATTCAATCTTAGCTCATGTTCAATATATTAAACCTGCTTGAAGAGATTAACTCATGTTTATTGTGTCAGATTTTACCTCAGTCTCCGTGTGGGTATGATAAGGGTTAGTTAACATGTCCCACATAGTTATGTAACCTTTGTGTAATAAATAAATGAATACATAAATTGTGGATATGCTTATACATAGTATAAAGTTGTCAGGCATCACACAGTCAACAATAAATATAGTGTTTAAAATAATAAAAAGCTCTGGTATTACTTAGTTTGATATTTTTTATTATATAAAGTTATGGTTTTTAGAAATTCTTAAATGTGTCCTACTGTTTGGGGACACTGTACAAAAAAATATTTCTGCATATTGTAGCTGAATTTGCACATTTCTCTCTCTCCCTGAAGAAACCACATTCTGTTTTTCTGAAACACAGTTACCACAAATTACAAAAGCAATTTTCTTCTTTTGCAAGGCTTTAAGCAAGTTCCTCCGTCTCTAATGGAGGGAATGGTCTTTTTTCTTGTTCGCATTTCCCTAAAGAGCTTTGCATTTCTGTATGCAAACTCCTGCATGCAAAATCCACAGTCAGCAACCCAAATGTGGAAGTTAATCCTTTGGCTGGAATCATAGTAGAGCATTTAAGCTGTCAGCGGCAGTCAAAGAGATGGGGGAGCGCAGGGGGGTTAAATTGCCATGGTTACAGTTGTCCCCTCTGAACTGTAATTTTCTGTATTTCAGTAGGATCTGGGAAGAAGGCTCCTCCACACTGAGTGACCCCTGATTACAGAGAGGACTCGCACAAATTGCGTCCTCCACTTTGCTGCCTGCTCATCAGGCCCGGTGCTTGTTCTGCCTTTCTTTTGTGTTGTGGGTTCTAATTATGGATATGAAGGGAACTGCTTTCATCTGTACTAGCCGGTTCCTCATCGTATAAGTGGCTGACTCCGCTCAGTCATATTAAAACTTCAAAGATATCAGAAATGATCTCGATTCAGTTTTGTTCAAGTTGGCTTGTAGGCTCCAGTTGGTGGTTAATGGCTGGGACAGGACTGATGACAGCGGTTCATTGTTGTAGTTTCACATGAAACAGTATGTCTCTGTTCCATTGTGATTGAAGGATTTCATTTATTTCGTTTAAAATGCACGGCTTTTTTTGTGGATATGCAGTTTGTAAAAGCTTTCTTGATGAAGTGAATTTATTGACTGGATTCGTAGAAACTGGAGACAATCAATATAAAATGCTCCTTGCATAATTGCTTAAAAACACCTGCGATATGATTCTATAGGTTTACATTATGCAGTATGGCTAACATGGCATAGCAGTCAGCAACATTGATAGGATTCATTAATCTATGTTACTGCTATTTTTAGCATATACATTTTACATATTTTGATATCTTAATTTACATAAATTAACATTAATGTATTATGTAAACATTAAACATTATCAATGAACAATAGTTTATTTACGGAGAGAAACAATGTTCGTTGTTGTTCACGATACTTGTTAACCAATGCTAAGCTTATTGTAAAAAGTAATCAGTTATGTTTTATTTTTAATTAATACTTTTATTCAGCAGGAACTCATTGAATTAATCAAAAGTGACAGTAAAAACATTTTCATTATTACAAAAATATAGAGCTGTCCTCAACTAAAAATCTTTCTGGTCGACTAATCGCACAATTATTAATAAACCATACACTCTAAAAAATGCTGGGTTAAAAACAACCCAAGTTGGGTTGAAAATGGACAAACCCAGCGATTGGGTTGTTTTAACCCAGCGGCTGGGTTAAATGTTTGCCCAACCTGCTGGGTAGTTTTATTTAACCCAAATATTGTTTAAAAATTACTGTATTTCTTGCTTAAAATGAACCCAAAATATGTTGGAAATTAACATTTATTAATATGTTTAATAAACAAACATTTATTAATACTTTTTTTGAATAATATTTAAACAATAAACATTTATTAAATTGCTTATTAATAAATGCTCATCTTTTTGATTATTATTGTTGCCTCTAGTAATTATGAGTCTGATTTTTAATTTCCAACCTATTTTGGGTTCATTTTAAGCCAGACATATAGTAATTTGTAAACAATTGTTGGGTTAAATAAAACTACCCAGCAGGTTGGGCAAACATTTAACCCAACTGCTGGGTCAAAACAACCCAATCGATGGGTTTGTCCATTTTCAACCCAACTTGGGTTGTTTTTAACCCAGCATTTTTTAGAGTGTATAAATCATAATGCATAGCCTTAAATGCTTTGCACCGATATAAAATTTCTCTGCCGATACCGATAGCCGATTATTCAGAATGATATCGGCCGATACCGATAGTTTGGTTTTTCTTAAGGAAAAAAAAATCTCTCCCAAATAATGTTGCAAACTATACAGGGAACCTCACATTTGGTACACTACAATATTAGAGGTTACAATTAACAACAGAGGTATTATATTCAGCTGCTGTTTATTTTCAGATATAATAATTACACTCAAATACAAAATGTAAATGTTTGTATAAAAGTATCACACAAGGTAGTTTTCATAAGCACTTGTTGTCTTCATGGCAAATTTGCACAAACATATAATTAACAGTAAATAAGCTCCTCTCTAGTGTTTTTATATATATATATTGTGTTGTTATATATATATATGTATGTATATATATAGATAGATAGATAGATAGATAGATAGATAGATAGATAGATAGATAGATAGATAGATAGATAGATAGATAGATGGATGGATGGATGGATGGATGGATGGATGGATGGATGGATGGATGGATGGATAGATAGATAAGGAACTGTGAACATTGGAAACATTCCTGAGGTAAATGTGACATGATGTGACATATTGTTCACAAGCTGTATTATTGGCGTCTTTCCGGGGTTGAAACACAAATAAAGTGATTAAATGAGACATGATACATTCCGGTAAGCTGTACTGTATCTTTCAACATAACTTTGATGTTCGTGCATGTTTTTTGAGATATAACTTGTATTGAAGAGGAAGAAAAGACTCGTGCTCCGAGCTGACGCCTGAACTGAGGCATTATTACAATCTGACACGTCACATTTAAGACCGCCAAAACACCATTTTATTGTTTGGATTTCATGATAAAATGGACAGAATTTGAAAACTGAAACTTTTATTATTATCAGAAGTAACAAAGCTTTTTGCGATTATTGGATGGGAGGCGCTACAAATAATTTGATGTAGGAAAAATAACGCAGACCTGGCAACTCTGGCTTGAACTACGAGTGATTCATAGGGTCAAAGAGATCCTGCTTTAACGTCATTTTTAAACTGTTAATGCGTTAAAATTCAACACAAGAGTGATTTTCTTCACGCACAGCAGTATGAGTTGCAGTCTGAACACATCTTTCCGCACCCTTTTGATTGACAGGATATAATCGGCCCTGATCATCGATGGCCGATTGTGATAATAAAACCTTTTATCGACCGATACCGATTGTTGGCCGATACATCGGTGCATCTCTACTAATCGGTATTCAAGCACACGCATAAATCTTTCCACAGCGCACTGGAAAAAGTAATGATTGTGAATACGTTGGAGAAAAACAGCAAGGAGATTGCTTTAACATTTTAATAATAGTGTGCCTCAGGGATGACTCATTTTTGTAGGCAAAATCCGGAAGCGAGTTAGCATAGGACTTCCGGTTCCAACGCCGTCAAGTCTATGGGTTTTTTGAATGGGTTTTTGCTAAATCGCCTGAAATAAGGTCTGTGGTTAACAAAGCCTCTAAATATTTTCACATTTTGATCTATGACATAAAAAACACCAGTTATAACCTGCTTGAGATTTTTAAAACTTTTACTGTGTCTTAAAATCGGCGGTTGCTAACAAATTGCTAAAATGGACTACTTCCTTTGGCGGGGACTTTAGACGTCATCATTAAAAACGGGACATTTGGACAGCATTTCTCATGAAAAAGTGGATAAGTATTCATAACAGCACAGATCATAATCAGCGAGCATGTTTTTAAATAAAGTTGTTTTCTAAATAAAGTTTGAGGAAGCTTGGTGGTGACTACGTTGATCCGCGACCATGGTCTGCTGTAGTCTGTTTATAGCCTACTGTTAGCGTTTTATATCTGATGACTTTATTTAGACTTCAAAATCTATAAATGTTGTGTTAACTTGTAAAGATTATCTTGATAGACAAAACGTGTAAGTGTCATAACCCTTTGTTAAACACAGAGCTTATTTTCTGCGATTTTCCAAAAGTCTATGGGAAAAATGCATAGGCTTTCGATCGAGGGAACCCGTGCGCCGCTAACTTCCGGGTTGGCCTACAAAAACGCGTCATCCCTGGGGCACTCTATTAATTGATAAACTAGTTGTGACGAGCAGGGCGGGCGAGAGCCATGAGGGCCTTGAGTCTCTCACGGAGGAGCTCCCGAAGCATAAAAGGAGGAGCGACGACAGTGAAGGACGAGAGAGGACCAGGCCTGGACTTTATTATATGGTTTATTATGTTTTTGTGGCCGGCAGACGTCCGCGAGGGTCTGCCGGCATTACTTTCGTTTTGTTCTTTGATATTTTATACATTAAAGTTTTGTTGAACGTTCGCCGGTTCCCGCCTCCTTCTTCCTATATCTACGAACTGTGTTACACTAGTGTTTTCTGTATTTTCGGCTGCAGTGATGAAATTGATGATGCTGACTTGTCATCTCCGCAGTACTGGACACACCTATATGCACGTTTCATATGGATTACATAACTTGAGAATGTTTGTTTCCATTTGAATTGGTTCATTTACAAGTCGACGTTTTAATTTCTATAGATGTATTCGTCATGTCTTTGAGACAAGTTTACAAGAAGTTTCGGTTCTTTTTTTGGCGTGCTCAAGTTTACAGAGAGATGACAGAAAGCGCACCCTGTTTGCTTTCATTATTTTACAAAAGCACAATGTTTTGTTGTTATTGTAAGTGCACAGAAATGAAATTAGACTCTTCACAGATTCAAAGGATGTATTACTCTTATCTGTATGAGTATTTTAAGTTCAAGTGATCGCGTCGGCGCCTCCATGTTAGCTTTTCTTCTCGTCGACTAATGGTTAGTTGACTATTAGGGGGAAGCCCTACAAAAATATATTTCAAATAAATTCTGTTCTTTTTAACTTTCTATTCATCAAAGAATTCAAAAAAAGTGTAATGAAAGCACAACTGTTTTCAACATTGATAATGATAAGAAATGTTTCCTGAGCATCAAATCAGCATATTAGAATGATTTCTGAAGGATCGTGTGACACTGAAGACTCTAGAACGATATCTAGAGACCAGAATATCATAGACACAGCATTTCAACAGGGTAAAAATAATCAGAACATTGCATAACAACACTCTGGCAATGACCCACAACACCTTAGCATTGTGTCAGAGAGTAAAGAATGTATGAATGTGAGTTTGTATGCGGGTTTACTTTGGATATAAGGTGAATTGTTTATATGTGTGTTCGCCCTTTCTGTAATTTTCAGTGAAAGCAACCCACTTTTATGAGGGTTTATTTATGAAGTGGTTATTATTTCACAGTAACTTTAAATCCAGCTCAGTGATGATTGTTAGGACAGCACATATCTATTAGTATGCCTCATTATCCAGACAAACTCACATTTATACATTCTTTACTCTCTGACACAGTGCTAAGGTGTTGTGGCTCGTTGCCAGGGTGTCGTTATGCAATGTTCTCAGTATATTTACCCTGTTGAAATGCTGTGTCTATAATATTCTGGTCTCTAGATATGGCTTCCCTCCAGTGTTTTAATGAAATACTTGACATAAATAATTTCTCTGAAGTTGTCAACACATTGTTTCAGACTGGAATTGCCAATGTCATTATATATGTAATTATATTCGACTTAACACATTGTGCTTAAAACAACAGATCAAATGGCGCAATGCTGTTTAATTTCACTCATTCCCCTTAATATAGTCAAAGTGGTGGCTGTGGTTTTCGGCCTTGTTTCTTGTATTGAATGGCTGGTTCTTTGGCGCACCCTTTGAAACAAAGCCCTTTTCGAACCATGTCTGATGTGTCTAGCTTGTGCCCATCATTAATTCACAATGAGGTTTAAAATGACATTGTTTGTCAGGGCTTTTTCATTAAACGTTGAGAGAAAACGGACACCTAGCTCATTATTTGAGTGTAAATGATAAGGTCGCCCAGACAAAAGAGGTATTTTTTTCCTTGAAAGGTGAGGGCCACACACACACTAGCTCAAAGAAAGCCACTGATTTGATCGTCTGCTGCACTTAACAAAAAATGCAATTCCAAAATCAAATATTTAAGGTCAGAATCTCCAGGTATGTTATTAGAAAGTAAATAGTAAACTGTTATGAGAACTTAGCAGTGGATACCCGTGAACCAAAGGTTTAGCTTGGTTTTTTAAAGCCTATGTTAAGACTTTTAAAAGGCATTAGCCATGCTGGCAGTGGGAGTTGAGGAAGGATGGCAGAATTAGTCTTGAGTCTTTTCATCCGTATGTGAGGAATTATGTTGATGACTCATCAGTTGATGATATTAATAGCATGTCTTCCACAGTCTGAGGTAATCCAGAGTGATATGGTCTAAAAATAAAATAATATGAGCAAGAAATTTAAAAAAATGATGATTGACTGATGATTTTGTCATGTCATTCTAAACCCTTATGACTTCCTTCTGTGGAGCACAAAATATGATGTTTAGCAGAATGTTCATGCTCCTCTTTTCCATACAATGAAAGTGATACATTCCATAAAACTCATGTGCTAAATTCTTAGGCCCGGTTGCATAAAGCACCTTAAGTGTAATTTTCCCTTAAGTTCGCCCTTATGTTTCCCTTAAACTTAAGGGTGTTGCAGAAAACAACCGTTAAGTATTACTTAAGGGGTTCTTTAGGTGAAACGTCATAAACCCTGAGAATTTCCCTTAAGTATATATTTTTCACTTAAATAATCCCTTAAAAAACGATAAGTGTTGCATAAAGCCCCTTAACTGTCATTTCCCTAAGTATAACATAAGGTTCGAAAAACTTCACCTTAAAGGATTAGTTCACTTTCAAAAACTTTTTTCCTGATAATTTACTCACCCCCATGTCATCCAAGATGTTCATGTCTTTCTTTCTTCAGTCGAAAAGAAATTAATGTTTTTGATGAAAACATTCCAGGATTATTCTCCTTATAGTGGACTTCAATGGCCTCCAAACGGTTGAAGGTCAAAATCACATTCAGTGTAATTAGTTTCAGTGCAGCTTCAAAGGGCTTTAAACAATACCTGATGAGGAATAAGGGTCTTATCTAGCGAAACGATCGGTCATTTTCGAAAAAAAATGTAAATGTATATGCTTTTTATAAACAAATGATCGCCTTGCACGTGTTTATGCCAAAACTATAGTGGTATTCTTCAAAAAGCTTACGCTGTATGTCCTATGCCTTCCCTATTCTACTTACGGAACGAACGCAGCGCCAGTTCTGTTTTTTCCGTAAAAAAAAAAGACTTTATGTACTTTTCATATTGATACCACAATAGTAAGAAGTGTCACTGCCATTTATCAACGTGGTCAGGCATGAGTTTTATGTAAATTACACTAGTGAGTTTTAGATATCTGTCTACACAATAATTTATTCCCTACCTTACCTACCTACTACAATCTTTCCACCTTTTTTTTCCACCGTTTATGCCATACCAATCTGCAGTCTTATTGTTTTGTCTTTGTGGGTCTTTTCTGCTTCTTCAGTCTGATACTGATAACAGCTGCAGTCAGTGAGGATTCTCTCTGACATTTAGTGAAACACGTCCAGTCTTGTGATTTAAATATGGTGAAAAACATACATGACTAAAACACTTTTTATTGAAATCTATTATGAGTAAAGTCTTCATCTCCTATTAGTGTACACCATTCAGATGATTATTCACAAAAACACAATAATATTCTAAAGGGTTAGTTCACCCAAAAATGAAAATTCTGTCATTAATTACTCACCCTCATGTCGTTCCACACCCGTAAGACCTTCGTTCATCTTCGGAACACAAATTAAGATGTTTTTGATCAAATCTGATGGCTCAGTGAGGCCTGCATTGCCAGCTAGACAATTAACACTTTCAATGCCCAAAAAGGTACTAAAGACATATTTAAATAAGTTCATGTGACTACAGTGGTTCAACCTTAATGTTATAAAGCCACGAGAATACTTTTTGTGCACCAAAAAAATAAATAAATAATGACTTTATTCAACAGTATCGATTTCAAAACACTGCTTCATGAAGCTTTGAAGCTTTATGAATCTTTTGTTTCGAATCAGTGGTTCGGAGCGTGTATCAAAATGCCAAAGTCACGCCCCCCAGTGGTGAACCATTAAAATTTCGAAACACTTATGACGTAATGAAGTCTCGTTTACTGAAATCACGTGACTTTGGCAGATTGATACGCGCTCCGAACCACTGATTTGAAACAAAAGATTCGTAAAGCTTCGAAGATTCATGAAGCAGTGTTTTGAAATCGCCCATCGCTTGATATCGTTGCATAAAGTCATTATTAAATTTATTTTTTTGGACCACAAAAAGTATTCTCGTTGCTTCATAATATTAAGGTTAAACCACTGTAGTCACATGAAATGTTTTAAATAAGTCTTTAGTACCTTTCTGGGCATTGAAAGTGTTAATTGTCTTGCTGTCAATGCAGGCCTCATTGAGCCATCGGATTTTATCAAAAATATCTTAATTTGGGTTCCAAAGATGAACGACGACTTAAGGGTGAGTAATTAATGACAGAATTTTCATTTCTTGGGTGAACTAACCCTTTTAAAGTTCCTCTATATGCTTTTTCGAATATTACCTTTAATGTAGTCTGTAATATAGCTGTTTGTGAATGTAAAAGGTCTGCAAAGTTTTAAAGATCAAAGTGTACGACAAATAATGTTATTGTCTACTAAAAGAAAGAATCTATTGTGAACTGAAACAGCACGTCCAGTCTCACTTTCTATCACATACCTAGGTAACAATGTAACGCTGTAACAGATCAGGGTATTTTCTTTGTTACTTGTAATTCTCTTCCTAATCAGTAGGGGTCAGACTCCTCAGATAAAAAGAGTAGGACTCCAGGTATAAAGGACAAAGAAGAGGGGGTTAGAAAAAGAGAGCCACATGGTTAGCATTGTTGTTCTAGCTTTTCAGAATGCTGTGGGTTTCTTTGAGGAACTATTAGTTCGGCACTCATTTAAGACTGTTAAGGATACTAATTGTATTTGTATGAAGCAAATCCAATTGGAGTAAGCAGTCTCAGGTTCACTTCATGCAAATAACATTAGTATAAGTAATATTAGTATCCCTCTCTTCCTTGTCCTTTATACCTGAGGTCCTACTCTCGTTACCTGAGGAGTCTGACACCTACAGATTAGAAAGAGAATTACAAGTAACAGAGAAAACACCCGGATCTGTTTCAAAGCTGTTTGGAGTGTTGCAAATCCACTTTTCATGCACTTCCAAAGAATGAGGACTCGTGCTGGAATTGATACGACAAAAGCAATAAAAACTGTTCGTATCACTGTGTATACAAGCACTGAGAAAGCCTCTGGAGCTGAAATTCTGCTATGGAAATGGTCGTTACGTTTCCGACACGTGCTGTAAGCTGTAGACCAATCACAACAGACTGGGCAATCTGACCAATCATAGCAGAGTAAGCTCGCGGAAAGGAGGGATTTAGAGAGGCGTTTTCAGACTATGAGAAATGATGTGGTGTGCAATGTATATTATAAGAAAATTAAAGTGTTTTTTGACCTTTGATGCATGTAAGTCTATTGCAGGAGACATCCAAAATTCTGAACCTTTAAGAAAGCTTTTTTGGTCATGTTTTGGAGCTCAACAGCTCCAGTCTTTACAGAATAGGCCTGAACCTAAACCTGAAACCTGGACGTTAATGTTGCAGTACTTGAAGGAAGTGTTTAGTAAAACATTCAAGTTGCTCTTTGTCAGATAAATGTCTCACTCTCTCTGTCTTTCTGTGTCGAGTGAAATTTAATGATGGCAGACGTGGCTGATGTGGCTGTGACGCAATGAGGTCAGCTTTGCTCTTTAGTCTTCATGGCACTCTGACAGAATTACTATACAAGTTTAACAGTAGGAACTGAGAATTCAGAAGAACTTTGGTTGATTTATGTCTGGGATTTCAGTGCTGGCATCATTGTTTCTTCTGCAGTTATGAATATTGTGAATTATTGTTGTATGTGTAATACATTGGGATTTATTTTCTGGTCAAAATAGCACAAATAAGACTAGGAGTGTGTATTAAAATTTAAGTAAATGTCAATTTTGATTCCACATTGACTATAAAGATCCTTTAAGTGTTCCATGTATTGAACAATCTGACTACCAGTTACCTTCAGTCAATGTATCAGCAACTCAAATGAAGCACGTTTGCCAGCTGTGCTTGACACTGAAGCGTTTACAGTAGCTATAAATGAAACGGGCCGCTCCCTGCAGTTAGCTCAATTAACTTTTATAAATGGTAGTGAAACATGAAGGTGTGCTACAATGCCATAGTCCCCTGTGGCACAGTAATAATGAAATTTAAAAATGGGACCTGAAGCTGTGGGAATTTTCCACTTCACATCCGCTAACATAGCTTGTTATTCAAGTGTCCACATTTCACCTTTACTGCTCAAACCAATGACAAATGACCCTTTCAGCCCACCACTTATCAAGTTTGGACGTCCAGAACAAGTTAAACTGAATGCTGGGCTTTCCTTTTTGAGAGGGGTTATGAAAGAAAAAAAAGACAGGAAACAGAGTTTAGTAGTGTTCCTAAATTTAGAGGGTGAGAGAGTTTTATTAAGGTGCGGTAACATTTACCGTTTTTCTGCAAATTTTCACAAGCAAAATCTAGTCATTTCAATAGGAATCCATGCAATCAGGAATTTCACTTGAGGGTGATATATATCTCCATACAGATTTCACAACGTCCTCAAGCTGATCACTGCGTTGTCAGTAGTTGCATTTAGTAGTGCCTGTTTCCAGTGACTCTTTCTTGAAGTGCTGAATTTTGATTCTGTGCTGAAACTCCACTACTGTGAGTTGCACGGACATGCATTACATTTACATTTACATTTATGCATTTGGCAGATGCTTTTATCCAAAGCGACTTACATTGCATTATACTATACATTTGTATCGGAGTATGTGCAATCCCTGGGATCGAACCCATGACCTTGGCATTGCTAGTGCCATGCTCTAACCACTGAGCTACAGGAAAGCTGTAGATGCAGCATGCAGAACTTTGCTTGGATATATTTTTGCTGGCAAAGCAAAAACAGACAACGTAGCTGTCAATAATGTGTCTAAAATGTAAGTAACATTATTATATTTATTGTTTATTGAACTGTTGTATAAAAACAATATTAAACTCGCCATTTACACAAACGTCTCAGGATTCGACTGTAAGCATGGTTCCCTGAGAAAGGGAACGAGACACTGCGTCAAGGAGTTGATGCTATGGGAACACTTCTCGTGAGACAGTGTCTGAAGCATGTGTGTTACACACCAATTTTGATTGGCTACCACAGGTGATGTCACAGGCATGCTGGCAGAGAATATAAGAGCGCCTAGAGATAATGCCATTAGCTTAATTTGTCTGAAGGAAGACGTACAGGCATGATGCTCCACTGACCAGTCTAATTTTAACTTGGCCATGTTGTGGGTCATTATGTCAACCAGATCCTCGTATGTGGAGGTGAGGGAAGAGACATACTTTCTTAACATCCGTCTCAATTTGTGACACGCACAAACTACACGGAAAGGAAACTTGGATGGCAGCAACATGTTTGTTTTCTTTAATTTACAAAAGCAAAATGTTTTGTTTTAATTGTGAGTGTACACAAATAAAGTAGACCCTTTACAGTTTCGAATGATGTTATATATCATTTGAAACTGGAGTATGGACAATGGAGTATTTTAAGTTGTTTCCGCTGTTATAATGATACAAAACGCCGGTTTATGTTCTAGACCAACATGCCAACACATATCAGACGACAAGCAGAAAAACACTACAGGAGTGTAAAAAGTTGTATTTTTCATTATTCTAATTATTTCATACTTTTGTGACACAAGAGATGCTTTTATGCAAGAGTGCATTTTGTTTCCTGCTTAGTGCTTAATATACTAAAGGAGGCTGTACTATATAATCTACTTCAGGGGTGACTAAATGCCACTATGGTGGAACAAACTGTAATTTGCACTACTGTCTGTTCAAAATAAATGAAAATAAACCTAGCATTGGGGATTTGTTGCTATTTCCTGTTGTACAGCATTCGTATCAAACCATGACCCCAAAACCGAGGTACGTACAGAAACGTGACTTGAACCGTTACACCCCTGCTACACTATAAAAAAAATTTTTCATGATTTGTTATCACAACATTTTTTCTTTTGTTAGATCAACTTAAATAATTAATGTGGTTCAGATAAAATAATATTTTGAGTTTCTGTTGATTAAACCAATCGTCTTCATTTCTGTCAGGACCACTATCATCAAATATGATTGATAATTGCATAGAGTTTGTATTGGCGGTATGGTTCTGTTCTGGGCAAGAACTCCCTGCGCATCCATGCAGCCTAGCATGGATAAGAGCAGGGAGAGCAGCAATAACCCCTCTAGGGTAAACAGAACAGAACCAATATATGCATATATAATTAATGTCAATAATTTAACGTACACATATTTCAAGAATTAGTTTGATTCAGGGGAATAATAAGGCCAATCCTGACTGAAGAGAGGAGGAGCTGGGGATGGAGGAGGGTAATTAGTTCCTGAGAATGCAAAAGCTGCTGATAATACTAAAGAGCTTATATACGGGTGCTGTTATAGGCGTCGTATTCCTATAGGTAGAGTCACCTGGGAGTCAGCTGATGCGAGCTTGACTGACGTGACCTGCCAGAACTGACGCTAACGCTGGATTTTTATTAACTCAAATTTGTAATTTCAATGAACTCAAAATTTTTAAGGCAATCAGGTAACTTACTTTTTTAAGTTAAAGCAACAATTCTTTTTTACAGTGTAGTCACTAATACAGAGATCACACGAACAGACAACAAATAGCTTCCTTAAGATAAAGAAGCTGATGACGTTCTCTCTAGGTGCCCTTATATACTCTGTCTGCGCACCTGTGACGTCACCTGACTGTGGTAGCTAATCAAAATTGGCATGTAACACACATGCTTCAGACATGGGCTCATGAGGAGTGTTCCCATATAGCCTCTACTCCATGGCGCTGTGTAGAGTTCTACTTTGAAAGGGAACTAGTTTTTTTTGTTCCACTGCACTGTTTTTCAATTGTTTTCATGATGGGCAAACTCGGTCCTGGAGGGCCACTGTCCTGCAGAGTTTAGCTCCAACGCTGATAAAACTCAACTGCCTGTAGCCTTCTGGTAATCCTGAAGACATTTATTAGCTGGATCAGGTGTGTTTGATTAGGGTTGGAGCGAAACTTTGCAGAATAGTGACCCTTCAGGACAGATTTTGAAATGCAAAAACGCATTTTGTGTGAATGGCACCAACTATTACATTTTGGCAAGTAAATCCCCACAGGTTTGTTCTACAGACATGAATGATAACTCAAATTGCCCAGCTCATTGGAGTGTCATTACAAAAATTGGATCGAATGCAGCTTTCCCCTGGCAGACACTAAAACAGAAAATGAAAAATCATGGAGATTTCGCACTTTTTAATTGAGCCAGTACCTAAAAATGACCTATATCCATATAGGAATGTGTAAAGCCACTCAAAACACCCGCAACGGCAAGCCAACAATACTTACTTTCAGGAAAATTTAGAAATGCAGTTATTTTTGTAGTTCCGTTTGGTGCCACTAGTGACACAGAAATGACACAATTTGGCTTTACATAATTGTCGGTTCTGCAGATGTTTGAGCTTTATGCATAATCAGGGAAATCAAGCCCGTCCACCCTCTCATATGAACTCCTTGGGATGCGTCTTGGAAATAGCAGTAAATGTATTTGAAAATTTAAATGCCCTCTCGGGACATAAAGTGATGTGAGTCATTGATGTTCCCTTTGAAGTGTTCAGTGTTCTGCTGAAAGGCAGGATCAAGCAGATTGTTTTCAAAGGATTTGTAATTGGTTGCATTAGTAATGTTAGGGCCAATTTGCTGTTTTTCTTTATTGGTTAGACATGTTTTTTTCTTGATGTACAAGGTGCACATCACTGCCTCTGTATTTTTATTTCTTTCATCAAAATAGAAGAGAATAGATTTTGGGTCTAAGAGTCTGTCAGAGCATTCAGACAAACATTTTGTCCCATTACAATAGCAGCAGTCCAAAGACAGCCGTGTTTGCCTTTGGTCGATTTAAATGGCTCTAAATAAGAGGGTATTGTTGTTGCCTTGGCAACATGCGAGACAATTTTATGTAATTTCAAGAGAGCTTGCCTTGGGAAAAAAGAACAATTTTCACCTTCGTGTCCTCTGACTGAAGGCAAACATTTAGCATTGATTATAACCACAGCATCAACCCTTAGTTAGTTTTAAAGGCTGTTGTTGCTACAAAAATCATGTGATAGACTTTGTAAAGCAATGGAAATTAGGCATTTTAAACATGCTTCCCTGGACTATTTAAGACCTCTTTGAACATTATTACAGCCTTATTATATTTCCTACTGTTAATTTCAGCATTTCCATGAGGAACCTATCATTGGTCTGCTTGATGAAAAGAAAGAATAAGCAGTATTTTAGTGTCGATTCATGAAGAATCAGAAATGTATAAATTTTTATATCTAATGTTTGATTTGTTTAAGTGATGTGAGGCCTTTTAAAAGCAAGTGTTCTTTAGAAAGTTTTTCACCTTTTAAGATTTATTTATTTACTTTCTGAAACAGGTTATATTACTATACAAATATATGGTATACCTGTATATACTGTATATGTTTGGATACAAAATGTTTTAATTAATTAATTTACTAAACAATAACAATTAATTTGTTTATTCATTTGTTTGCAGCTGCACAAAATTACTAAAACTAAAATAAAATAAAAAGTAATATACATTTTAAAAATGAACGCTAATTCAAAGCTATCTTCTTAGCGTAGCCCGATTCACAACGTTAAGCTTGTAATAATGTTTTATAATTCGGGTGGTACTGGTAGGTTTGATGGATCATTTATAGCCTTTTCTCACAGCAGTTGCAATAATGCTGCCTTCACGTGCTTTTCGAATTATCGTAAATACGAGTTTCCTAGGTAAAAATTGCACATGAACGCCCTCCCATTTTGAAAGTTGAATGCGATGTGCTCGTAATAACGACATCAGAAGTGGGAATTTTTAATTTTCCGATAGCACGTGAAGGCAGCATTATTAAACGTATCATTTTGATGGCGGATTGTAATCCAGAACGGTCCAAATGACAATCATCAGTGACAACTGGAGATTCACCCATAGTCAAAAGCAAAAGACTTCGGACTGCGGAGTGGTTACAGAAATTGAAATCTACCCATAGTCACGCAATGCTGATGTTGTTAACATTAACAATTTGAGAACAAAGTATAACAACAATGGTAACACTTTACTATAAGGTTAATTAGTTAACATGAACTAATAATGAACTGCTCTTATACAGCATTCATTAATCTTTGTTAATGTTATTTTCAACGTTTACTAATACATTATTAAAATCTTGTTAACATTAGTTTTTGGACTGTGAACTAACATGAACAAACTATGAACAACTGTATTTTCATTAACTAACGTTAACGAAGATTAGTGAATACAGTAACAAATGTGTTGCTCATGGTAGTTTATGTTAGTTTATACATTAATGTTTAACTAATGAACCTTATTGTAAAGTGTTACCACAATAATAATAATTTGCACGGTTTGATGTGAAGCGATCGTTAGATTTAATCACCGTTGGTAGCGTGATTTATTGTATGCTAATGCTTTTGTCTCAGTTGGTCAGAACAAAAGTGGCAGACATGTTACTTACTTGTTCAGGTGACATTTTCTGGTGAAAATTCTTATTTTGGTCATACTTCTAAGATGTAGAATCTGTGATTCTGAAGTACAGTATCCACACCGCTGTGGTGACTGAGAGCAAACATGAGATGCATCCGCGCTGAGGAGCCATGCCGATGCACAACCCACGTAAAGATGATAATTCCGCAAATAACTGCAATTGCAGGTTTCAAACAGAGATGGCGACGAAGAGGCAAAACTTACGGACTTACTTTTGCAGCTTTAATAAATACTACAAAAATACAGAAATAACACCTGATATATATATTTGATGTATAATCTTAAACTAAAATAAAATATAAAAATAAAAGCTAATTCAAAATAATACAAAAAAAACAAAAAAAAACATTCCTATATGATAGCACTTTATTTTAGGGTCTTTTAACTAGTTGCTTATTAGCATGCATATTACTAGAATATTGGCTGTTTATTTGTAATTATTAAGCACATATTAATGCCTTATTCTGCATGACCTTATTCTACATTCTTAATCCTTCCCAATACCTAAACTTAACTACTAACTTACTAACTATTAATAAGCAGTAAATTAGGAGTTTATTGAGGGAAAAGTCGTAGTGAATACAAGTTCCCTATACTAAAGTGTTACTCTGTATAATATGGATAGTATGGCTCATCAAACCTGAATTAAGAGTTTGTTTATTTATTTATTTGTTTGTTTGCTTACCAGAAACAGGCTGTATTGCAATATTTACCAGGTTGCTCTGTATATGTTTGCATAAAAATGTGTTCTTTAAATTAATTAGAGTATTTCTTTGCAGCTGTGTAACGGAGGGTCTGTCACAGATCTGGCTAAAGGTATGCTGAAAAGAGGAGACCGCATGGAGGAACCCATCATAGCCTTCATCCTGCATGAAGCTCTCATGGTAAAACTGAAAAACCAACCTGATTCCTCAGTATTTTTTTTTAAATGCACCATTTCTGTGAGCCATTTCTATGCTTGGCTCTGCAACATGTGCTTGTGTCTCTGAAGGGTCTCCAGCATTTACACATAAATAAGACCATCCATCGAGACGTCAAGGGCAACAACATCCTGCTCACCACAGAAGGAGGAATCAAGCTGGTTGACTTTGGTGAGGAAGTTGTTCTTTTATTGAGAAGTGACTGCTGGCAGTGAAAGAGAAGGCCTGAATGATTGAGTGTGTGTTTGTGTGCAAGTGAGAGACCGATGGCTTGATCAACCGTGTTTTATACTCGGGTCAAAGCCATTACATGTGAGTGTTTCAATGCTAATTGAATAGCACTTATTTCTTCTCATCAAATGCAGTGCATTTACATGTACGCTGATGATGGATGTCTAACACACTTGCATTAAAGCCCCTAGCTGTTGTCATGTCATTGGGACAGAGGATATTGTCTGCTTTCAGTTACTAATGATTTTGCTTCTAGCTTTTCTTTACCAAATGAATCTTTCTTAATAGAGTGTGTTAAAACAGAGCTGCATGATGTGATTGGAAACATTCAGGATTCTGTGATTCCACTCAGGCCCGGTTCCAGAATCAAATCACTAAGGGAGCTTCTGGAATTAGAGAGGGTACTCTAGCAGTGCAGATGTGCCACCATAACACGAATAGCAATGTACATTGACTTATTTAAAAGATTATTTACAAATCATTACTTTTACAAA
The DNA here is from genome assembly GCA_003731715.1 of Anabarilius grahami. Lineage (NCBI taxonomy): Eukaryota > Metazoa > Chordata > Actinopteri > Cypriniformes > Xenocyprididae > Anabarilius > Anabarilius grahami. Next base: position 5,513,398 of record RJVU01019258.1, on the reverse strand, counting down.
TAATTGGAATAGAATTTCATAATTTGAATATTTTTCTATTCATCTATTAGTCTGCATTTACATTGCTTAATGCGTATCTATTTTTTACATATTTTTGTCCCGCGCTATACTTTTTCAATGTGAATCACGCAATTATATGTGGATGTCACTTTCAAAACTTTTCAGCTTTTAATTGGCCATCAGTCCTCTTAGCAGCATGAAAAACAAAACTTTTATTCAAATTCTGAATGAATTATAGGCTATAGCCTAGAAAGTGAGCAAAGACCGCTCACTTTATAATCACTAAAAAGCTGTCACTCATCTCAGTTTATTGCGATCTTACAAAGTTCTGTTATAATCAATGAAGTTGTCAACACTGCACAATGAATCTCTTACTTACATCATGTCTACATACTTTGTTAAAGGGTTAGTTCACCCAAAAATGTAAATTATGTCATTAATTACTCACCCTCATGTCATTCTAAACCCATAAGACTTTCGTTCATCTTCGGAACACAAATTAAGATCTTGAATTGAATGGTTTAGTCCAAATTTTCTGAAGAGACTTGATCACTTTTTATGATTTAATTTAGGCTTTTACTCGCATATAAACATTGATCAGCGAACATAAACAGAATCTCAGCCAAACCTGAATTTACCGCGAGAAGTTACAATTGCGTAGGCTGTCTATGGAGGGACAGAAAACGCTCAGATTTCATCAAAAAATATCTTTATTTGCGTTTCGAAGATGAACAAACGTCTTACAGGTTTGGAATGACATGAAGGTGAGTAATTAATGACAGAATTTTCATTTTTGGGTGAACTAACCCTTTAATGAAAGGATTTGTGAGCGTGCAAAACTCAGCTCTGAACAACAACTCCGGTGAGTGGATTCTGTCTAAATTAAACACCCCTGATTGGCCACTGTGTTCAAGAGATTGACAAACATTTCTGTGATTGGCTACATTGCTTACCGCTGAAGAAGCACGTTGTAAATAGAAACATTTGACGTTCTTCAGAGCTCAAATACCACTGGAGCGTTTGCCAAATCTGTTTTGCCAGTATTATATTATTACAGTATCAATTGAGCAACATGTTCTCCAACCAATACGCCTATATAGGTCATTTGTCACTTCACTGAAATATGACCTATAGGAGCGTTTACTAAAGTTGCGCCCCTATCGACAACAGGACACTTTCATTTTAGTTCATGAAATACGACCCATATGAGCATTTGCTAAAGTTGCGCCCTATCGCCAACAGGACACTTTCATTTTAATTCATGAAATATGACCCATAGGAGCATTTGCTAAAGTTGCGCCCCTATCGACAACAGGACACTTTCATTTTAATGCATTGTTCCCTTTTATCTGCGTCATATTTCGGGTTTCGCGTAACTCAATTAGCATTGCAATATATAACAATATGCAATCACGTAATCATGCGATCGTGGGTTCGATCCCAGGAAACTCATGTGCTCATAAAGTGTATATGCACTATAAATCACTAAGGGTAGGTTTAGGGGTGGAGTAGGTGTAGTCGTTAATAAAAAAAATTTTTTTGCTAAATGAAAATAGGACAATTGGTGTAAAAAGTCCACACATTGCATTTAAATGAACACGCATTTTGATTGGTAAGGACATACGTCATTTCATGACGACAGACGTAACACGACACTGTCATTATTTTTACGCCAGCTAGAGGGCGCATGACTTTAAAACGTAAATATAGGTCGTAATAAGATGGTTGAAAAACGACCTATGGGGTCGTTTTTTTTTGGAGGACAGTCTCCAATTGAGGGTGCTCTTGCTTTTGTTTGAGCATGCTTAAAATACATAAAAATCAGTTGGTTGTTCTGGATTTTCTCAAAAATGAAAATAGTTCCAAATAAAACCTGATCTTGAATCCCAAGCAAAAATATAATAGTGAAACAGACAATTCCCGAATGCTTCTTTTTTACTTCGGGGAAACGTGTGGCCTTATCATTGAGGTTGTAAGTGAAGCATTTTTAAGAGCCTCCGCCTGAACAGCCATATACAAGAGCTTATAAACCTTTAGAAAACCAGTAAATGCTTTTCCTGGGAATAAACAGCCAATCGTAGGCTTTTGTGATGTTGCACTGACTAATGTTTGCTATGCTCCACACGTTCCCTTCACCCCCTTCACTATTAATTTCCAGCCTAATCTCTTCTTATGTTATTCTCTGGGCCGCATTTAGCCCCTGAGAGGAGATAGTGCCCCCCCAACCCCTCCCCAACCCCCCCTCCAACGGGTATCAGTCCCAGAGCAGAGGCACATAAAGCCCATAATTAGTCGAATGCATCCGAGGGATGCGGGAGATAACGGGACATCCTTCTCTTTTTTTAGGGAGGTGTTGGGGGATGGGTTTATAGAAAGAGAGAGGAGAGGTGTAGTGAGTGTTCTGGAGACATAAAGACGGAAAAACGAGAGCGTGATAGAGTGATGAGTCATGCAAGAATCTCAAAACTGCTGTAGTAAAGTTGCTGTCAGCAGGATGAGCTTTCTGTCAGAGTTTGTCAAGGACAGAGACTGAATTCAGTGACATCACAGAAATTTGACCAATAGAAATCCATCAGCATATAGCCAGTTTCTGCATCAAAATTGACCTACTTTTACTACAGCCTAAAAGTATGAACTCTTTTTGTGAAGAAAAGGTACATACTTACTGAGTGTGTCGCAGAAGAATATAGGCAAGCCTTGGGACTTTCTACTTAATACAATATACTTCATAACTGTATCTTTAACGGATTACTTTGTTACTAATTTACATGCATCCTGTCACCATTTAAACTACCTTGACAATTATCTTAGTTAACATCCTCCACATTTAATTTCATTTATCCCCTATTGGAGAGAAATGTAGTAGCACATTGATCTGCCATTTTTGGGTCTTTAATGCGGAGATATCATTTCTTAACCCTTTTTTATTTGTGTTTGTGGTTCTAATTAAATTCTCTTCCAACATACATGGGTTGTGGGCATTATTAGCCATTAATGGGGTTAGCCAAGTGTGCCTGGATCTGCACTTCGAATTTCCACCAGAAATATTAAACTATCCGGGTGCTTTTGAGATACTCATTTCAGCATCTGATTTGGGACGGATAGTGTGCGAATTGTTATCTATCTGTCTGTCCGTCCTTCCATCTGTCTAGCCATGATCATATGGAGTTCGTCCACTCTTAAAGGTCATTAATTCTGACTTATTTTATGATGTTTGCCTCAAAATTCAAATTAATTTGACACTGACTTTTAAACATTATTTTTCTATGCATTTTTCTCTAGTTTTGAGTATAAAATTCCTCACAGTTTCAACGTAGAATAAACATTCTCATAAACATCCTTTTAAAGCTATTTCTTTCCAAATATATGGTTTTCAAATGTATATGTAAAAACATTTATGTAAATGCTTCATGTTTCATAATTTAACATGATACATTTACATAGCAGTGCATGCAGAGTGGCTGATTAGTGTTAATGCAACCACATAATGCAAAATGGTAATGTGGCATTAGTGCGTGACACAAAGAGATGTTTTTGAAAGGTCTTTAAAGCTTTAAAGGCCTCATGAAAAAGCTTACATTTCTAGCTTTTAGTTGAGGCCATATATAGGTTAGTGTACTTCTAAAGGTTGACAAAATAAACATTTAAAATGTACTGTATTTCTCTTGTACAAAAAATATTGATGACATTCTTCTTCTCAGTGTTGTTTACAAATGATGGCACCATAAAAACGTACACAGTGCTTCATTATTAACTATTTTAAGCTGAGTCAATTAAATAAAGCATAACATAAGATAGCAGAGAGGGAAGAATAAAATACACATTTGCAAAATTTGAGATTTTGTTGACTGCTAAAATGATTGTGTCAGAATACACTGCTACTTTTAAATGGCCACAAAGAATAGATCAAAATAAAAATAAAAGATTTTTTTTTTTTCCCTCCATGATGGTGTAGTTGTAGCATCTGACAGTAGGGTAGGAGACTGTGATGCAAACTAAAGACAAGTAGATATTACAAAAAAAAACATAAGCCCTTTAATATGTCCTGCCCCAACAAATGTATCAATGCAGAAAAGAAAGTCACGATTATCAAACCATGGAGTGGTTTCTGTCATGATCCAAACAAATCATTCCCAATTTGCATATCGTTTATGGAAGCTTAATAATCAAATGATGTACTCAGCCTTCATTTCAGACAGGGCTTGAAGGACGCTGTGCTCATATGGAGTAAAACAACTGCACTTTGTGCTAAGCTGCTAACAAGAGTCATAAACCTAAACAACTGAATGCTATCTTTTTTATACCAATTGTATCTTAAAAATATGATGTAAAAATACATCATCATCCGTTTACCAGATTATTATGTTGTAAACAACTAGCTTGTTAGCTAATGTTATCAAAGTGTGAAAAAGTCAGTTGGCCTTATGGCCTATCAATTTGGCAAATTCAGCATTAATGTACGAGAGGCAGTGTTATGTTTTAAATATAGTTGCGGTTAAACATTGTTAGGTTCGACATGTAGTGCGAACCACTTCAGCTACGACTATATTCACAATACAGCACATTCTTGAGGGCATTATGGCTTGTGTAATATGTAACATTTCACAGAAAACGTTAGTGAGGGATTTTTTTCACACTAAAATCACTATTGTTTTGTTTCTTCTGGCTATACTATTGAAACAGTGAGTGTTTTAACTTTTACAGAATGGTCTAAATATATAAAAAGTTCAGTCTAAATGCAATGATAGGATGTCCTACCTGCATTTCTGCTCGCGCAGACATCACACATCATTAGCCCGTTCGATGAGGCTATTCAGAGTTGTAGATAGACAGTCACAGAGAGCCGCAAACAAACAGCAGCCACCTTTTACAGTTCCTCCTGAACCAAAACATCGAGCTTATGATGCGTTCACGCCATGCCGTAATTACCGTGATTAAGAGATGGCAACCATTGATGTTTTACTCGGAGCAGTTTGCGTCCTCAGAATTATGCGTTGTTATGGCAACACTATCAACTGCGAAATGAATCTGCAGCAGACAGGTGGTAAAAGTCAGAGCTCTTTAAGTTGTTTGCGTTCATTATTATTGTAATGTTATGTGCCTCGAGACATGAGGAAATGTAACGCTCGTCTCTCATGATGCTTTGCAGACTCTGCTCTAGCTGTGCGTGTTCATGCGTGGCTTTGGAGAGCGCTCTGAAAGGAGGGTGGGATCTTATCTATTCAAAGCTGGCTTGCTATTGCTAGCCTTTCTGAAATTGCCTACCCTACTTTTAAGTAGGCTAAATAATTGAAGAAGTCCAGTGCATGATTGAATTGTTCACAGTAAAATCAGTAACAGGCTAGCTAGGGTGAATTTGCATTTTATGCCAACTTAAATTTTTGTGGTGCACAAAAATATGAAAATAAAACAAAGATTTCTGTATTTCTGCAAAATTTACAATTGCAATAATTGCCATTTCTTTGTAATTATTTGTGAAATTTACTAGCAATTTCTGAGTGAAAACTATTATTTTTTTAAATCCTACATCTTTTTTTTTCAACATTTGAGCTCAACTCGCTTTTTTGAACTCAGAACCCAATATTGACCAATCAGCATTCAGGATTCCATGTAATAAATAGACTTTATAATCTGTATAACCTTGTTAAAATTTGAGAGTTAAAGGGATAGTTCTCCCAAAAATGAAAATTTGATGTTTATCTGCTTACCCCCAGGGCATCCAAGATGTAGGTGACTTTGTTTCTTCAGTAGAACACAAATGATGATTTTTAACTCCAACTGTTGCGGTCTGTCAGTCATATAACGCATTGAACTGGTAACACCATCTATGAGAATAAAAAAAACATGCACAGACAAATTCAAATTAAACCCTGCAGCTCGTGACGACACATTGATGTACTAAGACACGAAACGGTCGGTTTGCTCGAGAAACCGAACAGTATTTATATCATTTTTTACCTCTAATACACCATTATGACCAACTGCCTTCCGGTGTGTGAGGTCTGAATGCCGGATGCACTCATTGACGGATTCGCGCGAGAGATCACTTCCGGCATCGGAGTGCGTTTTCAGACCTCACACACCGGAAGGCAGTTGGACATAATGGTGTATTAGAGGTAAAAAATGATATAAATACTGTTCGGTTTCTCGCGCAAACCGACCGTTTCGTGTCTTAGTACATCAATGTGTCGTCACGAGCTGCAGGGTTTAATTTGGATTTGTCTGTGCATGTTTTTTTTTATATTCTCATAGATGGTGTTACCGTTTCAATGCGTTATAAGACTGACAGATGGCAACATTTGGAGTTAAAAATCATAATTTGTGTTCTACTGAAGAAACAAAGTCACCTACATCTTGGATGCCCTGGGGGTAAGCAGATAAACATTCAATTTTCATTTTATGTTTTCATTTTACGCAAATTAGTGTCTAGTCTAAGACATGCTTTTTTGGGCGGTAAATAATGGCACAAATACCAAATCTTAGTAAATCATCTTGCATAATTAATTTAAATACTCTCCTCCCACAAATTTTTGGGTCTGAAAGGGAAACTCCTTCAAATGCATATGCAATAAGGTCAGCCGCAAAAATAACCCTGTCCATGCCTTTTCAGCACTATTTTTTCATTGTGTGTCTTTAGTAAATCCCCTAACCCCATATTCTTCATGCCAAAACTATTGTAAAAACAGGATATTGATGTTGTTCCATTCTCTTTCAATCCCAAACCACACAAACCTCACCTGATCATCACTCAGTTTACCCTGTCAACTTAATTTTTCCAAAAAGAGTGCATTTGTTGAGTGCTTGGCCAGAGATGTGCTGGGGGCGATATCTGTCTCCCACTGTCAGAAATGGAGCCACGGCGAGTGGGTGGCTGTCGGGCCGCGGCTGTATGCAGGGGTTCCACATGCCCACGTCTCAGAGCGCGCTCAGAGTCACGCAGTGCTAATGCGTTATCCCTGTGAAGGGGCTCACGCTATGCTGAGCAGATAAAGCCCACACACTGACTCATCTGAACGAAAGAAGCTGCATTATTAGACAAAAAGAGCGAGAGGAAGGGGAGGGGGCTGGATGGAGGAGGGCGCTTTGGTGGCTTTGTCATGAATATTCTAATTGGCAGTGTTATCTCTGATGATTATTAAGACCGGCCCCGGGGCCCCGGGCAGATCTAATGTAGCAGAAAGGGAACAGCCGCAGGAGACTGTTTAGTGGGGTGTGTGTGTTTTTGTCTGTTGTTCTTCAGTACATCTATTGTCTGCTGTCCATTTACAGCCCACAGCATATGTGAAGCCATGTTTTTGTATTTGTTTCTGGTGTAGTGGGGATTTAATGTGTTTGTGAGTCTTATGAATGCAACAAATCCTTTTTGATACCGCCAAAAATGGGCTGTTTACTTAATTCTGGTGATTCAAAAGCTATAATCTGATCAGAAATAGAAGGAAGATTCCTTTAAAAAAGATTCTAAATGATTCATGTGTACATAGTTCCTTTTAGCAGCACAAAATGTTTGATCTGGTCTAATCTAGACATTTCAGATTCTTTGTTATTAACAGATTTTAACTGAATGTGGTTCTGTTCATGGTTCTTCACAGCAGAAATCCAATTATTAAAATATTGGTTGGTTCCCAGGGAAAATGTACTGAAGTTTGTGCTCAGAACATTACATTAGATTAGATTTGTTTTAGCTAAGTAGGTTTTAGGCTATACTTTAGCCATTTAGCTGTTGCTGACTATATTTACTTACATAGAAGCAAATAGAAAAGACTAATTACAATTCAAAATGCAAATAGCACACTCACACTCCAAATGTTCTTATCTAGTTACTTGGTAACACTTTACAATAAGATTCATTAGTTAACGTTAGTTAACTACATTGCACTTATACAGCATTTATTAATCTTTGTTAATGTTAATTTTAACATTTACTAATACATTATTAAAATTTTTGTTAACGTTAGTTAATGCACTGTGAACTAACATGAACAAACAATGAACAACTGTATTTTCATTAGCTAACGTTAACGAAGATTAGTAAATACAGTAACAAATGTATTGCTCATGGTTAGTTCATGTTAGTTAATACATTAACTAATGTTTAACTAATGAACCTTATTGTAAAGTGTTACCAGTTACGGTACTTATTAGAAACATATGCTTTTGAAAATGAAAATAACTGCTTCAAAATTATTTTTGGTTGTAATTTACAAAATGTTCAAGTATTGTCAAGTTCTTTACCACAGACCTTATTTTACTCATAAATTGAAAAACCCCATAGGAAAATCTCGAGGGAGCCAGAGGAGAATTAGTCTTGCAGATTTTTAAGTCATCCTTGCACCACTCTATTTAGGTTCTTATCTAAATTTCTCTTTTTTTAGTTAGGTATAGTTCACCCAAAAATGGAAATTCTGTCTTCCTTCCCTGCTGGATTCCATGCCGGTCAAGTCTGGTTATATAGTGGTGGTCTAGCTGGTGGACCAGCATGTTCATGCTGTTCTCAAGCAAAATGGAGCTGGTGAAGCTGGTTCACCACCATGGTCTTGCAGGGTTGAGTGTGAGTAGGCCAGCTGTCTGAATGCAAACGGTTCTTTGAGGACAAGCATTGTTTTGCTTGCATATTGCTATATGTAACATATTAATGATTTAAAGGAAAAACAATATAAGGTTAAAACATATGATTTATTGAATGATGATTATAACTGTAATTTCTTTTGTTCCCTCTGCTGAAACTAGAATTGAAAATTGTAATTGTTTTAGTTATGATTACATTATTAATCAATGTTTCTGGTAAACTGGTAAAACGTTTTAAAGCATCAAAGCAATGTTTTCCTGTTTCAAAAGATCTGTAAATAAATCAGTTAAAAAGAGCTTGTGTACATTGCATAACAAAAACTTTTAGAGATATGAAAATCAAGAAAAATGCCTAAAAAAAAGAAGAATCATAAGCAGTTTGTGAGAAAAAGAGAAGATGAGAAGAGCTTTTCTTTTTTAAAGACTTTCATACAAATTTGGGAAGTCACATAATGCCAAAATCCAGCTGTCAGTTACTGATTCCAAAAAGTGTACATAGTAAAAGATAAGCCAGTGTAGTCAGGAGCATTATTGTTGAAAATAGTGATAGCAACACTTGTAACAATTGCTGAAAGAGAATTAATTCAACGAAAGTCAATGGCCAAGTGCCCAACTAAATGGAACACTAATCACCATAATGGTGACTTCAACAACATTTATTCATGTACCATATGAAAGAAATAAAGCCAAACTGGTTTGTAATTAGTGAATATGGTAATGGTATTTTTGGAGTTGTTTAATCATCGTCTGGTGACATACTAATTTTATTTGTAGTTGATTTCATGCTGGTCCCAGCATGCAAATCATACCTTATGCTGGATTTTTACTCTCTGTCATAACTTTCGGAAATATAACTTATAGCATAATGTCCATGCTGCTCTTACAGTGAAATAACGACTTTTTGTTTCAGTCAGGAGGCTTGAGGGTTAGTGTTGGGTTACTATGATCAACACAAACCAAGACAACACATTTGTTTTGTTTTTTTGTGAACTTGTTTGATCTCTATTCAAATTGTGTTTCCATTGCCACTTGGCTAAAATCCAGTTCATTATCTGTCCAATAATAGGTACTTTCAGACAATTCAAAGATTTTCTTTAACCAGCAGTCATCCATAAAATTTGTTTTGAATAATCTTACATAAAACTTTGTTTGTGTTTCTTCCTCTTATCAGGAGTATCTGCCCAGCTTACAAACACCCGGCTAAGGAGGAACACTTCAGTTGGAACACCCTTCTGGATGGCCCCTGAGGTAAGACACATAGACAAGTCATTTGCAAAGCATGGGGGTGACTTTGTGGACTGCAAATGTTTTTGTTGGCTTAGTTTTTCCATAAGATTTCCATATGAGACAGGGAATAAAGACTACAGATCTGAAGTTGTTTAGAGTGTTGAAGCCAAAATTTCCATATGACTCAAGGGTAGAGGCTTACATGCCTCAATTTCTCCTAGGTGTCAATACAATCAAAACACAAACAGATTTATCATTAGTGCACATTTAGATTCCTAAACACCTGCAGGGAACATTCTGGGTTCATCTCTGGACTAATCACATGGATTAAATACTGAACACACTATTATTTTTGTTTCTAATTCTGAGGTAAGACCACCTGTATTCCATTTTAGGTTTTTCTATTTTCTCTGGTATACTGTGCAATATTATAGATCAATAAAGAGATGTAAACTTAATGCTCTTAATGGATACATAAGCCATTTTGTTAACACTTTATTTTACAGAGTCCTTAGTTTCTATAGTAATGACTATAAATTATGCATAATTACATAAAACTAACCCTAAACCAAACCTTGATCCTAACCCTAACCCTATAGTAAGTGGATGTAGTTAATTAATATTACTCAGTACTTAAATGTATAATTACACTGTAACAACGACAGCTTAATTTAAATGTTTCACATTCATTTTTCATCATTTTATACAGAAAAAAATATATATTTAATTTGCTTTAGATTTATTTTATTTCTCTCATCCCCAGTTTAGTCATTTTTTTAAATTATATTTCTATTTTCTGAATTTTAATGAATGCTAATGTGGTAACACTTTAGTATAAGGAACACATATAAACTATTAACTACGACTTTTCCCTCAATAAACTCCTAATTTACTGCTTAATAATAGTTAGTAAGTTAAGTTTTGGTATTGGGTAGGATTCAGAATGTAGAATAAGGTACTAATAAACAGCCAATATTCTAGTCATATGCATGCTAATAAGCAGTTAGATAAAAGACCCTAAAATAAAGTGTTACCGTTAATGTTAATGAGAATTGACGTACTTTCGGAGTGTATAATATTCCTGTGTATTTTCTGTAAACATGTAAACTATGTAGTTATGTAATTATGTTTTATAGTTAACGTGCAAAAAATGTTATAACCAAGAATGCTTAATTTCCTAGAATGTATAGAACGTCCTCCAATTTAATAATAACAATAATAAAACTTATTTTTTGTCATTCTAATTCAAACTGATGAATTGAAAGGGATCCTATTCTTAAATTCTGAATTTTACCCATCACCGCACATTTGAAGACATTTTTCTATTTCTGTTTTTTAAGTATAAATAAATTAAATACTGTACATTCCACTACTATAATACCTAAAGTACATTTAGGCATTACATTGTTAAAGCGGAACTGTGTAATTTCTGTGCTCGCTAGTAATGTTTACAGTAGTTAAAATACACACTTCACCATTTTAGTGGCATTTATTAATGTGCTCTGGTTACTGTGGTCAGCAGTCAGTTTCCGTTATAAACATTTGCAGTTCAGTAACGAATGTGTTTGTATATTTGACCAGGTCATCGCGTGTGAGCAGCAGCTCGACTCCACGTATGACGAGCGCTGTGACGTTTGGTCTCTGGGTATCACGGCCATAGAGCTGGGTGATGGAGACCCGCCCCTCGCTGAACTTCATCCAATGAGAGCTCTCTTCAAAATTCCAAGGTGACGCCCTCATTTTTGTACATTTATGACACTTTTTGATATTTGGATACAAAGGAACCTCACAGTGCACAGGGTCACATTTGTGTCAGTGTTTGGAATAATTTGTGATTTTAGCGTGGATGGATGACACTGCTGTATATTTGGGCCTTGGAGCTGTCAGAAACCTGTATATGTTCATTCTTAGAGCTTTTTTGAGGTTAGAGCAGCTTTAATGTACCTCAGATTTTTGAAATACATGTATCTTTGTGGATGCAAGAAAGAGACCAAGCAATTTTTCTCTCCATCGTGCGTCCACTTGTCTGAAGGTGAAATCTGATTGTTTACTGTTTTCGGGCTCAGAACAGAAACTGTTATCGCTAGTGTCATCTTGATGGTGCAGCACTTTTGTGTTCTAATACAACTTACACACACACACAGGTTTGTTTTGCTCTCAAAGTGAGGACATTCCATAGGCGTAATGGTTTTTATACTGTACAAACTGTACATTCTATCCCCCTACACTACCCCTAAATCTACCCATCACAGAAAACATTCTGCATTTTTACATTTTTAACAAAACATTTTTTTAAAGCTATTTTAAATATGAGGACCCATGAAATGTCGTCATATTTCATGTTTATGTCGTAATACCAGCGTAATACCCATGTCATTATACAAATTTGTGTCCTCATAAATCACAAACACACACACACACGCTCGTGCACACACACACAAAAAAAACCCCACACATGTTAGTTTTTGTGAATTGTGGGGACATTCCATAGGCATAATGGTTTTTATACTCTACAAACTGTATTTTCTATCCCCCTACACTACCCCTACCCCTAAACCTAACCATCACAGGAAACTGTACACACTTTACTTTCTCACAAAAACTCATTCTGTATGATTTATAAGCCTTTTGAAAAGTGGGGACATGGGGTAATGTCCTCATAAGTCACCTCTTTTTGTAATACCTATGTCATACCCATGTCATTATACACATTTGTGTCCTGATATGTCACAAAAATGCGCACACACACACACACAGCATCCGTCCATTGAGTGCTGTGCTGTCAGAGCAGTGGTGGGGGTGATGGGGATCATCACAGAGCGGTGTGGTAATGTGTTTGACTGCACATGTACACACTGCAGGCTGTCTTTGTTGGGTCTTTCCTTCTTATACGAAAAAAAGCAAACCTTACACCCCCACCCATCCAGACTGAGAACGAGCAATGCAATGTGACAATACTGGACCGCAGCCATTATAATCTCAAATTTGTATGTTCTCAAAATATTTCACTCAAGATTTATTTTGAAATGAATATTTATATTTGGATATACACTACAGTTACATTTTTTTTTTAAAGGAATCTCTTCTTTTTTCCTTTTATTTGATCAAAAATACAGTAAAACTGTATTGTGAAATCATATTACTCAAAATAATAATTTAACATAATGTTTTTTATGTTAATGTTAAAGGGATAGTTCACCCAAAAATGAAAATTAGATTTTTATCTGCTTACCCCCAGCGCATCCAAGATGTAGGTGACTTTGTTTCTTCAGTAGAACACAAATGATGATTTTTAACTCCAACCGTTGCCGTCTGTCAGTCAAATAATGCGAGTGAATGGGAACTCTATCAATAAAAGTCGAAAAAATATGCATAGACAAATCCAAATTAAACCCTGCGGCTCGTGACGATCGCGCTCTGACAACGGAAGTGATGTCTAGCGCTTATACTTCAATGAGTGCGAGACATCACTGCCGTTGTCAGAGCGCGATCAGACCTCACTAATCGAGTGCTGAACGCAGTTGGACATTTTGGTGTTTTAGAGGTAAAAAATGATATAAATACTGTTCGGTTTCTCGCACAAACCGATCGTTTCGTGTTCTAGTACATCAATGTGTCGTCACGAGCCGCAGGGTTTCATTTGGATTTGTCTATGCAAGTTTTTTCGACTCTTATTGATAGAGTTCCCATTCACTCCCATTATTTGACTGACAGACGGCGACGGTTGGAGTTAAAAATCATCATTTGTGTTCTACTGAAGAAACAAAGTCACCTACATCTTGGATACGCTGGGGGTAAGCAGATAAACATCAAATTTTCATTTTTGGGTGAACTATCCCTTTAATGTCAAAGCTGAATTTTTCATTACTCCAGTCTTCAGTGTCACATGATCCTTCAGAAATCATTCTAAAATGCTGATTTCTGCTTAAGAAACATTTCTTATTATTATCAATGTTTGAAACAGTTGTGTTTTTTTCAGGATTCTTTGGTAAATGCAGTGTTCAAAAGAATAGCATTTATTTTAAATAGAATTTAATAATACAATTTAAACATTTTTTGCTGTCATATTTGATCAATTTAATACACCCTTGCTCAATAAAAATATTTTTTTAATGAAAAGAACAACAACTTTTGAACAGTAAAGATTTATATTACAGGTTACATTTATATATTCATAAAAATGTATTTGTTTATTTTAGAATAATATATATATATATATATAACTATAACTATAACTATATTAAAGAGTTAGTTCACCCANGTTCACCCATTCTTGAGTCTTGATTTACTCACCCTCATGCCAATCCGAACCCGTAAGACTTCCGTTCATCTTCGGAACACAAATTGAGATCTTTTTGATGAAAATCCATTGACAGTCTATACAACTGACATTTGGACGCTTCAAAAAGTTAATAAAGAGATCATAAAACTAATCCATATGAATTGAGCGCTTTAGTCCAAATATTCTGAAGAGACTCGATCGCTTTATATGATGAACAGATTGAATTTAGCCTTTTATTCACATGTAAACGTTCATCAATGCACACATCAGTTATGGTAAACGGAAGCTCAAGCATGTTTGCTTGACCTGTGAGCACCAATGAGGTTCATTCTTGTGTTATGCACCACATTTGAGCTTCAGCAAGAACCAATGATGTTCGTTCTTGTGTTACACAGCACGTTTGAGCTTCTGGAAGATGTTTGTTCTCACAAGCGAAGCAGGTTCAGTTGAGCTTCTGTTTATGTTCGCTGATCAATGTTTATATGTGAATAAAAGCCTAAATTAAATTTTTTCATCATATAAAGTGATCGTGTCTCTTCAAAAAATTAGGTCTAAACCACTCACTTCATATGGATTAGTTTTGTCTTCTTTATGAACTTTTTGATCTATATCACTCCATATGTCCTTTTTACATCCACATTTTATTGCAGAACTGTCATGTTTCAGGTTTGAATTAGTCAGATTTGAACTTGTGTCTCTTGTGTTGAATGATTTTGTCTTGGGTTGAATTAGAGGAGATCTGGTATGATGGTGGCACTGCAGGGTTTGAGAGCTGGTACGTGCCCATTGAACGGCACTAGGCCAATGGCACATGCTGATGGCATGTTAAGTGTTACGTTTGTGTGACCCAGATTAGACCAGACTAAGCCTCGAGCCATGTCTGTGTTCAGCCCCCCTGCCACCAACAAAGCAAACCACGGACAGGAATACACACATTTAGCCAGTGGACACAATCTAAAAAACACTGGGTTACAAACAACTACATTTGGGTTGTTTTCAACCCTAGGGCTGGGTAAATATAGGACAGAACACATGTTGGGTTAAATTTTACCCAGCAAATTGGGTTGTTTATTTAACCCAGCAATGGGTTGATTCATTTTTACTATAATACTAGCTTATTATTTTCTTTTACTTCATACATGAATTAATGTTTATGGATTAACTTAAATCCTCTAAACTTTTTTTAAATACTGCACACAACCACTGGTTTGCATGATAATTCCTTTATTTTCATTTATTTTATTATTCCTTTATTATATTTTATAGTATAGCATATTTTATAATTTGTAACTACATTTAAGCTCGTTTAACAAATATTAGAAGTAAAAATTAAACATTTAGAAGTAATTCAAGTGTTTCCACCGTAACGCCGCTGGATCTCGTGCCGGAGATGGCTTGTGTTTGGCGGGGGAACTGCAAACTTCAGATCGCCACCCTGCATTTCACTCGTAGACCAAAAATGCTGCGACTGACTTCATAACATGTTCATAAATGATCAGTGTACAGTTCTGAGAATGTATTTTAACATCCTAAGTATTTATATTCTGTATCTTTTTGAATAAAATCATAAAATTTTATGCAAAGCATCATGCATTTCCATCACTCAAAAAGACTGATGCGACACTTAACTCTAAAAAATGCTGGGTTAAAAACAACCCAAGTTGGGTTGAAAATGGACAAACCCAGCGATTGGGTTGTTTTAACCCAGCGGCTGGGTTAAATGTTTGCCCAACCTGCTGGGTAGTTTTATTTAACCCAAATATTATTTAAAAATTACTGTATTTCTTGCTTAAAATGAACCCATAATATGCTGGAAATTAATATTTATTAATATGTTTAATAAACAAACATTTGAATAATACTTAAACAATAAACATTTTTTAAATTGCTTATTAATAAATGCTCATCTTTTGATTATTATTGTTGCCTCTAGTAATTATGTGTCTGATTTTTAATTTCCAACCTATTTTGGGTTCATTTTAAGCCAGCCGTACAGTAATTTTTAAACAATATTTGGGTTAAATAAAACTACCCAGCACGTTGGGCAAACATTTAACCCAACAGCTGGGTCAAAACAACCCAATCGCTGGGTTTGTCCATTTTCAACCCAACTTGGGTTGTTTTTAACCCAGTATTTTTTAGAGTGTTGTTTTGGCGACTCACATCGCGCCCCTGTATGTTGCTTTGCATAAAATTAAATGATATACATAATAATAACACATTTTTAGATAAAATAAAAGGTACACAAACCTGTATTTTACCGTAGATATGCACCAATTTGATGAAGCCGCACTGCTCTCTCCTGAAAAGGTCAAAAAAAGCCCGCAATAAATAACTCAATCCCTGGGTTGTTACATCTGACCCAGGAGCTGGGTGACACCAAAACTACCCAAACACTGGAAAAATAACCCAAAAAATGACCCAAAAGGCTCGACCCAAGGCTTGGGTAGAAAAAAATAACCTACGATTTTTTTAGAGTGCAGGAGCATAAAAGCCAAAATGAACCAGAAATAAACATCCAGTGAGAGAGCTGATGCACAATCTGAGTATGTCACTGATATGTGAACAGGTGAAAACAGAACAAAAATGTTTCAACTCTAATAAATGTTTATTAAATCAATTCAAATTGTAAGCATTTTAATATATAAAAACATTAAAGGCAGCCATTTTTTTCATCAAGAAATTAATACTTTTATCCAGCAAGGATGCATTAAGTTGATCAAAAGTAAGTGACACAACATTTATGTTTCAAATAAATGCTGTTTTTGAACTTTCTATTCCTAAAAGAATCCTGAAAAGATGTATCAACAGTTTCTTGAGCAGCAAATCAGCATATTAGAATGATTTCTGAAGGACCATGTGACACTGAAGACTGGAATAATGATGCTGAAAATTCAGCTTTGCCAACACAGGAGCAAATTCAATTTAACACATTTTTAAAATAGAAAACAGTTTGTTTTTTTTCAATTGTATCTTCTTTCATAACCATTACATCTTACCGACCCCATCATTTTAAAATATTGATTATTTGGTGCTTTTATTGGTAACATGAGTAACCAAAACTAAAAAACACATCCCAGCCTACGTCATTGCTGTTGTCTTTTGAATGCTGTGCTCTTAACATTGTGCTTTAAATTACAGATGGCATGTTGTTTTCATCTGTAATCTTTTTGTTTTATGCTGCTGTGTTTCCGATAAGGATGCATTTTAACAGTCCAAGCGTTTCTCCAGCCGTTTCCATTGACACCCGCTGTTTGTGTGGGGTGCAGCGTGTGATAAGCAGAGATGTATGCCCCCCCATTAGGGTAATTAATCGCTGTCAGAGGCACAGAGCGCGCTCCTGACGCGGTATAGCCGTTGGACTGGAGTACACCTCCTCAACCCTGCTCTCCCTCTGTTAATAGCCCCCTTCACCAGGACACCAAATGATGGCTAATTAGCTCTATTGTTCCACAGCAGGGAACGCTTGTCAGGTCCTCCGTGACACCGTTAAGTGTCTATCTGCTTACTTATTTACATGTGCAGGGAAAAGCTTTCTGGCAGCCTTCATGGACAAAGCTTTTCACAAGAGCACAAATTTACTGAAAATGCCATTTCACTTGTGCAACCTCAGCCTGTTTTTATATTGGTACTGATTTGAGAAGAATAACTCTTTTCAAAGATGATGTAAGTATCTAAAGTAATAAAAAGACCATCTTTCACAACATATCTCAATTTAAATATGGGTTATGGTGGTTTTTCAGCTAAATTAAACAGTGAAACGACACAAAAAAATAATCAAACAGCAAAAAGGTCACAAACAAAAATGCCTAACATAACGTGTAAGTATTAGATAAAATCAAAACATACAATCAAAATACATGACAACATGTTTGTTTATTTATTTATTTATTTATGAGCACTTATTTATTTATTTAATATGGGCACTTATACTAGGGCTACCACACCTCAAGACTTTTTCAAATGTTTCATTTCAAGACATTTTTCAGATTTTTTGTCCTTAAAATGCTCTAGTGTGTTGGACTAATTTCAGATTAATGCAGGTATTATTACAGAGAGAGAGAGACAGAGAGATAAAGCATGTGTTCGGCAGCAACTGTAAGTTTAACTGCTTCAAGGACAGTGACGTTGCTACCTCACTACTGAGAAATGTCATAGCTTTTCAGTTCTGAACCTATTTTACTGATAAAGTTGTGGGGCAGCGCTGACAATACGTTTCTGTGGGCATCTGTCTCCGTGTGTGCTAGTGTGTCTGTACTGTGCGTACAGAGAGAGAGAGAGTGAGAGAAAGAGAGCGGGCTTTCATAGATAATAGAAGGTAATTTTGTGGAGAAAACATGGAAATAGTTTGTCATTTTTATCCTATTGTTTGTTATAATTATATGCTTGCGAGCCAACCAGATGTGAGGTGAATCACAATACTGAAAACTTTGATTTGAAGCAAAAAAAGTATTTGAAAATAAAACAAAAATACAAAGGTAGAAGACTTTGTACTTAAAGGGATAGTTCACCCAAAATGTTCTTTGTTCTGCTGTTCACAAAAGAAGATATTTGGAAAAATGTCTGTAACCAAGCAGATCTCGCCCCCCATTGACTACTGTAGTAGGAAAATAAATACTACACTCTAAAAAATGCTGGGTTAAAAACAACCCAAGTTGGGTTGAAAATGGACAAACCCAGCGATTGGGTTGTTTTGACCCAGCAGTTGGGTTAAATGTTTGCCCAACCTGCTGGGTAGTTTTATTTAACCCAACAATTGTTTACAAATTACTATATGTCTGGCTTAAAATGAACCCAAAATAGGTTGGAAATTAAAAATCAGACTCATAATTACTAGAGGCAACAATAATAATCAAAAAGATGAGCATTTATTAATAAGCAATTTAATAAATGTTTATTGTTTAAATATTATTCAAAAAAAGTATTAATAAATGTTTGTTTATTAAACATATTAATAAATGTTAATTTCCAACATATTTTGGGTTCATTTTAAGCAAGAAATACAGTAATTTTTAAACAATATTTGGGTTAAATAAAACTACCCAGCAGGTTGGGCAAACATTTAACCCAGCCGCTGGGTTAAAACAACCCAATCGCTAGGTTTGTCCATTTTCAACCCAACTTGGGTTGTTTTTAACCCAGCATTTTTTAGAGTGTATGGTAGTCAATGGGGGGTGAGATCTGCTTGGTTACAACCATTTTTCCAAATATCTTCCTTTGTGTACCGCAGAACAAAGACATTTATACAGGTTTGGAACAACTTGAGGGTGAGTAAATGATGACAGAATTTTCATTTTTGGGTGAACTATCCCTTTAATTGTTTTAATGAGGGAAAGAACTACAATCCCATAAAGCACAGCGAACAGGATGATTGAATTAAAAACGATGGAGAAATAAAAAACTACTCATTTACAAATGTTGATTATATATTTATAAATAGGGTTGGTAATCAAAAATCGATTCTAATTCTGGAATATTTACACTCTAAAAAATGCTGGGTTAAAAAAACCCAAGCTGGGTAAAATATGGACAAACCCAGCAGGTTGGGTTAAAAGGCACCTATTATGCCCTCTTTCACGTGATGTAATATAAGTATCTGGTCTGGTCAAGTTTCAGCTTAAAATACCCCACAAATTTGCCCCTATTTGGGGGTGAGCAAAAACACGCCTTTTACTATATTACTATATTGCTGGCTAAAAAAATAAATCCAAAATTGGTTGAAAAAAATGGCTGGGTGAAAACAACCCAATCCCTGGTTTTGTCCATATTTAACCCAGCAGTTTTTAGAGTGTAGGAATCGGATACCTGTTATAAAATAAAAAATTGGATTCCTCTTATTGAGTTCTTTGTGTGCATTTTAATGTGATTTTAAACCATTCAAGCACAAGAAGACTCAAAGAAAAGCCGCCTTTCATATAGTCTCGCAAATACTGAATCGAGTATTCTTTTGCTTCTTCCCAGTCGGTTATGTCTTAAATGAACGTAAACAGTTGCGAAAGAAAACGCATGTGTAACAGTATATTGGATCCGTGCATTCGTTCTTAAAGTGATAACAGCCCAATAATCCTGCTGCTGTATGTGTAATTAATGTTAATCAAAACAACAAAAGACAAGGAGAAAATTCACTGGCTGATCTTGACTGAATAACTTTTATGTACCAGTTTATGTACCTGAATACCTGAAAATCTTAAAACACTGTTCATTTCAATCACATCTTTGTTCAGTTGTATTTATTTGTGCTATTGCTAATTTATCTGTTCTTATTTAATTACTGAGTGTTTACTTGTCTTTAATAATGCTTGAAATTGAAATTAGACTAATTGTTTTTGCTGCGGTATTTTTGTTAAAATTTTTGTGAGTGTTCTTTAACCTGTTGATTTTTGTTCATGGTATTTAGCTGCAACGAAATGTTTTGCAAAAAGAATGATACCTAAGTTTTTTTGTTTGCCTTATTGGAATCAAAACTAGAAATCGAAAATAATCGGAATCAATAAACAGAATTGGAATTGGAATCGCTAAAATTCCATAAAACGATACCCAAACCTGTTTATAAACAATATATTTTAAGTTTATTGCAAAATATGCATATATACAAACATATAGATACACATTGAGAGAAAAGCTGCGTTCACTCCATATTGTAATTACTGTAGTCTTGAGATGACAACACATGACATTCCATTTGGAGCCAATCATGTCTTCGGAATTAGAATTATGCATTTCTATGGAAACACTACTATCAACGCCTAAATGAATTTGCAGTGGTCACGTGGTACAAGTAGGAGCTCTAGGAAATTTCCTATCTCACAAGCTGTAATTATGAGCTCTATGAGGAAGTGAACGCTTTTTACAAGTTGAAATCTCGTAATTATGGTAATTACAACATGGCATGAACGCACCTTTAGATTGACTCGATTTCATCATTCACAGTGCTTCATGGGAGTGGGCGGAGCTAAAGAGCTAGTTTGGCATGTGTTGCTTTTTTCAACTCTCTGATTGGTGTCATTTTCTGTATAGCATCGTAGGTAATGTTGTTTTTCATCAGGAATTTCATTGTTAAACACAATAATCTTAAAAATAGGCTGAAATAATGCAGGCTGAAGGCTTCAGCAGAAGCAAATACCATGGAATAACAACCTTGTAGCTCACAGTACTGTAGGTCTGTCTTTAAAGGTTTATAAGTTATCATTCAAAATCAATTTCCCTATGGATTTGTCATTTCCGGAACCCGAATGTTGCACTCCATATGTTGGAATGATCACCAACCAATCAGAATCAAGCATTCAACAGCCTCTTAGTATAATATTTATTATTTTGAACATCCGTGTTTATTATTAATTGGACCTTTAAACTCAAAGCCTTCTAGTCAGTGACTTAAGTGACAATTTTGCAGTGGTTTGTCTTATTTTATATGTAGGTATGCATTTTGGTATATAGACATTTTTTTATTGTGTATACGTTATATCGTCTTTACTTATAAGGAACGTCGAAATGATTCATTTAAACAGCAGATCATTTTAAGCAGTAATCTAATAATCTTATCAAATGAGGAATGTATTTTCCCTTTGAAATTAATGGGATCAATTTGCTGTGAGCAGTTGTCTCCTCATTTCTCATCTCACACTTATCTTTGCCTATTTATCTGTTTTTCTCTGAACAGAAATCCTCCACCCACCCTACATCAACCAGAGCTCTGGTCAAACGATTGTAACGATTTTATATGCAAGTGAGTAACACAGATTAAGTGTATTTTTTATTTGCCAGTGATGTACATAGATATAAAGTTTGATGGTTGTTAAAGTTGTGTTAGTTTTTCTTTTCTATACTGATTTTGTAGGTTAATTACTCTCATAAAGAGCTTCTCATAATGCCTCGTAATACTCCAATTAACCTCCTGCTGTTTTCCCAGAACATTGTTTGTTACTGAGTTCATCTCAACAACCTTTAGCTTGTATGTGTTTTTCCTGAATATGGTCCTTATCAGTTGCCATTTGATGTGACATCTTGGATATTTCAGCACAAATTCCCCCATTTTTCGATTGTGTCCCCTTCAGGTGTCTGATAAAGGATTTTGAGCTCAGACCCAAAGTGCTTGACCTTCTTCAGCATGTCTTCATCAAACAGATTGTGGGCCGAGAGAGGATGCTGCAGAAGCAGCTGATGGAACTAATCGACCTCAACCAGCAAATTGGCGTTATTGAGAAAACAAGGTAGAAAGACATAATTATAATTATCTAGTGCTTTCTGTGAGTAGTCTTGCATATTCAGACCTTTGCCTGACGCCATAAGGTCTGGGTTCTATAGCCACTGCATTTGGCCAAGGGCCACGCCTAAGTCAGGAAGAGGTCATCAGACTTATAGGCCCTGTTTACACCTGGTATTAAGATTAATTTTGGTCAATCGGCTCACAAGTGGACGATGCTAAATACAGGTGTAAACAGGGTCTAAAACGTTTTGAGTTTGTCCACTTTTGAACACTTCTAGAGGTAGTCGAAAACGTGTTTGACCGGGTTGCTTTCTTAGTGTCAATGCTCATGTAGTCGAACGCGTTCAAACATCCGCAAAAGACTGCCTACTCTCCATTTACCGACTTAATGCGTAAACATTATGGGAAGCGCACTAGCCGGACAGGATTTAAACTTTGGCGGTGGAAGACCTAACTTTGAAAAATGTACCAAGCACAATGTTCTCTCACCATTCCTGATTTCTAACATGCACTTGCAGCATTTGGCATGGACTTGCGGCTGTCAGAGCAGAAATGATATTGCTCTGAGTGCATTCCTTTGTAAATTGCTTAAACTTATTTCATCCATTAGATTGAAAGATCTGAAAAAGCCCATACATTAACCCGCCCACAGACCCTCAAGAAATCAGGACAGAAGTGGTTAAAAGTGGACAAAAGAGACGGATTAAAAAACTAGATGTAAGTGGGTACGTGTCTCCCTCTTCTACTTGTCACCAAAACACATCTTAATTCCAGGTTTAAACAGGGCTGTAATTACTTTTAATTTTAAAGCTTACATAAACATGTACATAAAAATATGGGATCTCTGATGACTGCAGTACTAACCATTGTGGCTGGACCGGTTAGAGGGGCCGAGACCTCCATCACTTCCCCTGCTATGCCTCTAAGATATTAACTTTATTTTTATCATTTAAGCCATCTTGGAAATACAGAAAGGAGAGACAGTGATTCCAGGTATGAGATATTGACTGTCACATGGACTAGATCAACCCTACTTCCTGTGGATGTAGCAGTAGCAGCTTTCTGTCTCTGGCCATGTGTTGTGGCAACTCCCCTTGTGACTTTCCCAAAAGTGTTCATTGTGTACCCAATGTTGTGTTCTTGTGTTTTCACAAAAGTTAAATGTGTAAATACATGGTTTGGACTAACGTTATGGGTCTGCCTACACTAGATACTTTACCTAGCATTTAATTCAACTACATTACAAACATGAACTTTGTCTACATAGGATGCTACC
This sequence comes from Anabarilius grahami, assembly GCA_003731715.1. Lineage (NCBI taxonomy): Eukaryota > Metazoa > Chordata > Actinopteri > Cypriniformes > Xenocyprididae > Anabarilius > Anabarilius grahami. The sequence goes on along the minus strand of RJVU01019258.1, from coordinate 5,489,842 downwards.
TTCTTAGACAGCATTTGTTACTCAAAAGAAGTATGTGAGGGCTTGCCATTAGCATGTTGCTAAGCTAATATTTGTGTTTGATGTGAAATGGCTGCAAAAAGACAGAAATTTTGGGTAAACTAGTTCAGCTATATTACTTATTGGTAAAACTAGATTAGAGATATTTTAATAATAGGCTACTATTTAGTATTAAAAAAAAGCATGGTCAGCATTTCTTTGTTAGCATAGCTGCTGAGCCTTTAGCCATTGTCAAGAAACGGCTAAAGACGCATCTTTTTCCATCAACACTTGACCCATTAATAATAACACTTACTATTATATTCTGTATCTTTTTAGTAAAAAAAAAACACATTTACATGTACTGTGCTAGACTAACTGTGACTAGTCACAGCAATTACACATTGTTAGCCTATTGTTGGTTTAATTGCTTCAGCTGTTCTCCTCATTTGGTTTAAAGCGTCTTCTAAATGATTACATTGAAATGTAGCATATTCAACAAAGTTTTTTTTTCTTGCCTCAAACCTTTGTAGGCCTACAGTAGCATATTCTATATACTTGTTACAGCATCTATTTTTAGTTTAATAACATGTTATTGTCAAACTCTGTTTGAATCCATTGTAATACTTATGTTGTGTAGCTTTTGAAACAAAGCTATAGAGTAGAATAACCTTAAAATAAAGATTGAAATTAGTTATAGTGCTCTTCAAATGACTTGGGTAAAAAAGCAATTCTTATGTAACTATTTATTTTTATTTCATCATTATCTTTAATGCCTTTATCAATAATTCCAACAAGGTAATTTGTGGGAGTAATTTATATGATTTTAACTTTCATGGTTGTTTTTCAAAGACTATAATCGTTTGTTGCAGGCATGAGCGTATCCACACCAAAAAAGGCAGCCATATGAAGTCTCAAAGTCAAACGTGTGACGACGTGGATGATCTGGCAACCCTAGAGGTTCTAGATGAAGTAAGAATATATACGGACCCCACAAGAGAAAGGCCACAGCACACACACACAGAGTTTTGATCATCAATACATAGACTAAGGAAAGACAGGAAATTGTCCATCCTGCTGTCAGACAACCCATTCATTTCAGCTGGAATTTTTCTTACATTTTCCTGGAGCATTTTTCAGAGAGACTGTCAAGTGACCATAACTCATCCTAGCAGTCTTATATTTTAACTGTCAAGTAAATAAATAGACAGATTAGTGAACAATAACAGAGTTTGTATTGAAACACATTTAAGGTGATCTATCAATTCAGAGGGGGTCTCATTGACACTAGATATATTTTCTCATCCATTATGGTAGAAGTTCTGACAGGAAGCTCTTGAATTATGCCTGTGTCCTTGGACTAATGTCACCAGATGGAGACCTGTGATGTGTGTAACTGTCTTGTATGGTCATATTGGCCGCATATGGCAACAAAATGTACATAGTGTGCAGTAATCACAATGTAAAGAGCTATGAATGCAGTAGTCAGATAATGAATCATCTTACTGTGTCTAGGTTCGGTCATGCATGAAAATGCAGACTCCTGTGCGGTATTGGTGGTTATTTTGTTGTGCAGTGGTGTGCAGTGTTTTGATGGGATGGCCATCTGTGATGTGTAATTGTTTCTCTGTTAGAACACAATCACCGAACAGCTACAGAGACGTTACGCAAAGGAGCACGTCTACACCTATGTTGGAGACATTCTTATAGCGGTCAATCCATTCCAGAAAACGGAGCTATACACGCCTGAGGTGCGTGTATAATATTTCATTATGGATGCCATCAACATTTCATAGTCAGCTACATTCCATTTGCTATCAAATCTCTCATTCACTTTCTGTCTCACCTGTCAGTCTGTTTTGTGTCATTGTACCTTCTGCAGAAAGAGATCATATTTCATTTCCCTTTTTAATTCATTCACATGCTCTCCTCTCTCTAGATTCCCTTGTGAAAGAAGTACACTTTAGCTTACCTTTAAAGAGAGTACTTATTACACTCTAAAAAATGCTGGGTTAAAAACAACCCAAGTTGGGTTGAAAATGGACAAACCCAGCGATTGGGTTGTTTTGACCCAGCAGTTGGGTTAAATGTTTGCCCAACCTGCTGGGTAGTTTTATTTAACCCAACAATTGTTTACAAATTACTATATGTCTGGCTTAAAATGAACCCAAAATAGGTTGGAAATTAAAAATCAGACTCATAATTACTAGAGGCAACAATAATAATCAAAAAGATGAGCATTTATTAATAAGCAATTTAATAAATGTTTATTGTTTAAATATTATTCAAAAAAAGTATTAATAAATGTTTGTTTATTAAACATATTAATAAATGTTAATTTCCAACATATTTTGGGTTCATTTTAAGCAAGAAATACAGTAATTTTTAAACAATATTTGGGTTAAATAAAACTACCCAGCAGGTTGGGCAAACATTTAACCCAGCCGCTGGGTTAAAACAACCCAATCGCTGGGTTTGTCCATTTTCAACCCAACTTGGGTTGTTTTTAACCCAGCATTTTTTAGAGTGTACAGAAATATACTTTAAAAGTGTAAATGCGACCTCAATTAAATGTTTTCAGGCACTTTAGCTAATTACATGTTTATTGCAATTAAATGAAAATGTATTATAGTTTTTTTTAATGCAATTAGCTGAACTTTGCAGTGCTTTTTGACCCACTTAAAGGGATAGTTCATCTAAAAATGAAAATTCTGTCATAATTTACTCACCCTCAAGTTGTTCCAAACCTGTATGAATTTCTTTCTTCTGCTGAATACAAAATAAGATATTTTGAAGAATATGGGTAACCAAACAATTCATGGTCCCCACTCACTTCCATATTATGGGAAAAAAAATATTATGGAAGTAAGTGGGGCCCATCAACTGTTTGATTACCAGCATTCTTCAAAATACCTTCTCATACCTTCTACCGTGTTCAGCAGAAGAAATAAATTCATACAGGTTTGGGGCAACTTGAGAGTGAGTAAACGCTGACAGAATTTTCTTTTTTTTTTTTTTTGTTGGGTGGACTATCCCTTTAAGTATGCCGGGAAACTCTTGTGCTTATTTGTATTGAATGTGCATTCGTAGCGTACTTCAAATCTTAAAAGTTTATTTAAACGTTTTGATTTTAAAGCAATCACACTAATAATTTTAACCTTACAGTTAACTTGCATTAAAGGATTAGTTCACATTAGTTCCTGATAATTTACTCACCCCCATGTCATCCAGGATGTTTGTCTTTCTTTCTTCAGTTGAAAAGAAATTATGGTTTTTGAGAAAAACATTGCAGGATTTTTCTCCATATAGTTGAATTCACCAGGGGTACAATGGGTTGAAGGTCCAAATTGTAGTTTCAATGCAGGTTCAAAAGGCTCTACACGATCCCAGCCGAGGAATAAGGGTCCTGTCTAACTAAACAATTGTCATTTTCAAAAAAAAAAAAAAAGTATATACATTTTAACCACAAATGCTCATCTTGCACTGTTCTGCGATGCGCCACGCATTACGTAATCACGTTGGAAAGGTCATGCGTGGCGTAGCCGGAAGTACTGCGGCAGGGCGAAAATCTCATTTTCTCCTCCAACTTTAAAATCGTCTGACATCATTCGCTTTAAAAAAAAGGCTGGGTTAAAAACAACCCAAGTTGGGTTGAAAATGGACAAACCCAGTGAATGGGTTGTTTTAACCCAGCAGTTGGGTTAAATGTTTTCCCAACCTGCTGGGTAGTTTAATTTAACTCAACTATTGTTTAAAAAGGACTGTATTGCTTGATTGAAAGGAACCCAAAGTATGTTGTAAATTAACATTTATTAGTATGTTTAATAAATTAACATGTATTAAGTTTAATGAATGAATAAACATTTATTAAATTGCTTATTAATAAATGTTCACCTTTTGATTATTATTGTTGCCTCTATGTGTCTGATTAATTTCCAACCTATTTTGTGTTCTTTTTAAGCCAGTCATATAGTTATTTTTAAACAATAGTTGAGTTAAATAAAACTGTCCAGCACATGTCCATGTGGCAAACATTTAACCCAACCGCTGGGTCAAAACAACCCATTCACTGGCTTTGTCCATTTTCAACCCAACTTAGGTTGTTTTTAACCCAGCATTTTTTAGACTGTTGTTTTACTTTTTTCTGTAACGTGTGACCTTTACAACGTGATTATGTAATGCGTGGCGCATCGCAGTGCAAGATGAGCATTTTTTTTAGAAAATGACGAATCGTTTTAGACAAGACCCTTATTCCTCAGCTGGGATCGTGTAGAGCCCTTTGAAGCTGCATTGAAACTGACATTTGGACCTTCAACCCGTTGTACCCCAGTGAAGTCCACTATATGGAGAAAAATCCTGAAATGTTTTCCTAAAAAACCTTAATTTCTTTTCGACTGAAGAAAGGAAGTCATAAACATCTTGGATGACATGGGGGTGAGTAAACTATCAGGAAATTTTAATTCTGAAGTGAACTAATCCTTTAATCTAGCAAGCTTATCCAAGATACTGACAACAACCACTCAGAACACTGTAGCAGCCGTATAGCAATGCCCTGACAACCCCCTTGAACACCCAAAGCTACTGCATAGCAATGCCCAAGCAACCATTCATAACAGCTTAGCAATAGCAATATGCTAAAAACACTTTGAACATCAAAGCAGCCATTTAGGATTGCTATAGGGGCATCTGAAATACCCTAGCAACCACATAGGACATTGTTAAAATACCTTAGCAACTGCTTAGCAAAGTGCCAAAAACCACTCAGACAACCCTAGCAACCCCATTAAAGCATGCTGACAACTACTCAGAACACAGCATACAAATGCCATGGCAGCCACTCAGAACACCCAGGCAAACACATGGCAATACCCTAAATACTTTAGCATTGTGGAGATTGTGTGTTTTATATGGGAAAGCACCACTCCGATTTTTGTTTCTGGAAATGTGAAAAGTCTAACCATCAAATGAGTCAAGCACAGTTGTTGAATACTTTGTTTCTCTGACAGCATTCCAAGAATTACATTGGAGCCAAAAGAACGTCCAACCCTCCTCATATATATGCAGTCGCAGACATCGCATATCAATCCATGGTGTCCTATAATGCTGATCAGGTAGAGTATGTTCCTCTATGAGCTGCTGGAGTGTATCAGTCATGGTCTGAACTGTGTTCGTCTCTGTGTGCAGTGCATTGTTATCAGCGGAGAAAGTGGCTCAGGGAAAACAGAGAGTGCCCACCTGTTAGTCCAACAGCTGACCGTCCTCGGAAAGGTTTGGAGAGCAGCTTTATGTTCTCACTGCTTTATTATGACAAGTTTTAGTCATACAATGTCTCTCATGTCCCTTCGTCCTTTTTCTCTTCTCGGAAAATACAATACTTTCAACTTAAGTCAATTTTATGCCCATTTATTGGGAAGTAGCCATGTAATAAGTGTGTGTTTTGTCCTGATCACTTTTATTTCACAATAATGTCTATCTGACCAGCTCTTTTTGTATTTTTGTTTTTCTTCAGGCCAACAATCGGACCCTCCAGGAGAAGATTTTGCTGGTCAATGGTCTGGTGGAGGCCTTTGGAAATGCCTGCACTGTGATCAATGATAACTCCAGTCGCTTTGGGAAGTATCTGGAGATGAAGTTCACCTGTGGAGGTACAGTGGTGGGAGCTCAGATCTCAGAATACCTCCTGGAGAAGTCTCGGGTCGTACACCAGGCTGTGTAAGAGTCCACTCATCGCATATGGCCTTGACCATGAGGCTGAAGCCAAATTCAGCATGCATACCAAATTTAATGTCAAATGATAAGGATTGATCAAAATGACTGAACACATTTTTTGTTTAATAGTTATCCTGTTTTATCAGTTAGCACTTTCAATGAATAGGGTACATACTGTAGGGTACATAATTTAGGGTACAATGTATTGAGGTAGAAAAAGAAAAAAAAAGACCATTTTGAGCAACAGTAAATTAAATGTATTTTTTTCAACAAATAATATTAATACTGTTATTAAAAATCAATTAATAATATTTTTCAACAAATAATTTTGACTG
>RJVU01019258.1:5469597-5483490 GCA_003731715.1 Anabarilius grahami | reverse complement strand
CCTCTGTTTACTTGACATAATTTACCACCAATAATTTTACTCAATTGCTGAGATGCTAAAATCCATTCTATAACCAAGCATTCTTTTTTATTAGAGGGGAGCGTAACTTTCACATCTTCTACTATATCTATGCTGGTCTGGCAGAGAGGAAGAAACTCGGCCACTACAAGCTGTCAGACAGCAAAACTCCAAAGTAAGTTCTTGAACACCTGATAACAGCCTGCTGTTTTTATCTCTATCCTCCTTTGACATCCTCTTTTCTATTTTGTACTCTTTGTTTTTCTCAATTCCAGGTATCTCCACAATGAGAATGTTAAATTAGTGCCTGACATTGTGGGCAATGCCTTCTACAAGGAGCAGTTTGAGACTGTGGAGCAGTGCTTCAAAGTCATTGGCTTCACCCTCGAGGTACACAAACCTATCACATGAAGTGCTTACGATATAAAAAATAAGGGTTCAGGAATACTAGTAGTGACATTTTTAATAAGTGTTCTTTGCTGCAAAGAACATTTATTTTTGTACTGTCTTCCAAATAGAGTCACCATTTCAATACTATGTGTCATTTAGAACATTAGAATTCTTAAATTGGAGGCGACAGCACTGACTGTTGTTGAACTAAATTGCAAATGTTGCTTCTTTTGGAGAAGGTACATTAACTACATAAGGTACATAATTTAGTACATTACTAAGTAATGAAGGGTAATAGGTAGTAGGAACGCTGATGTGCAGGGACCGTGAGAACAGCCTGTCTGTCCATTCAGGCCCAGTGCTCTGAACACTGTTGTTGGCCGATGTGGAGGGTTATGTAGAAGTTGTGATCCAGTGCTCTAATGCCATCAGTCTCCACAATTAGCATCAGGCGAATCAATGATGCATGCTGGAATACATTGCCAGTGCCTGTTTTGTCTGGAAGGCCACATCCAAGCTTATCAGTGAAATAAGATATCCCAAGATCATGAAACTATCAAAACAGAGCGCAACAGTCGGGTTATGGAAGTAAAAACCCAATAAATTTTCTTTATACAGAAATGTAACCACATGAGGTTGTTAAGCAAAATAATATTTTAGAAGCTACAAATAAGAAATGATGAAAACAGCTGAATTCTTGTGAAGAACTACAAAGTCCATAATCTTGGAGAGAGATCAACCAATCAGAGAAGTTGCTGTTACCATGAAAACAGAATTCACTGCAAAAGCTCAGCAGTAACCCTCCACTGCCATACATCCTCAGATGTATCATATATATTTGTATATATTAGAATAAACTTAAAGGGTTAGAAACAAAAATTCTGTTATTAATTACTCATGTCGTTCTACACCCGTAAGACCTTCGTTCATCTTCGGAACACAAATTAAGATATTTTTGATGAATCCGAGAGGTCTATAACCCATAGACAGCAATATAATCAACACTTTCAAGTGCCAGAAAGGTACTAAGGTACTAGACATCATTAAAACCGTCAACGTGACTGCAGTGGTTCAACATTAATTTTATGAAATGGCAAGAATACTTTTTGTGCGCAAAAACAAAACAAAAATAACGACTTTATTCAACAATATCTTCTCCAGTTTTTTTGTTTTTTTTAAGTTATCTTTCACAACGTTTGTTGGTTAGTGGCTCTTTAATGGCACATTTCATAACCAGTCCAACATCTGAGTTATGAAATGTGAATGTTTTCTATAGGAAGCTTATTCTATCTCTGTAATGTCAGTTTAAGTTTCCATTTCTCGAGGGAGATAGAAGTAATCACAGGCCTTTGACTGACATGACTTTGACTGCTGCGACATTACTGAACACGGTATTCTTAAGGGAATCCACATAACCGAATAGACAGACATGGCAATGTGCCACTTTATATTATCTGCTATGCTACATTTGCAGAAATATGCAGCATATTCATTTCTCTGGGTCGGGATGCTTAAATGCAGATGTTATTAGATGTGATGTCCTGTAATAAATCATGTTATTTATGCTTGATGTCTCTTCTGTGGTACTTTTAAATGAATACATTTCATTTATTCATTAATATGACCAACGGCGGTGCATTTGTATGTCATAATTTCATCAGGAGCTCGGAAGCGTGTACAGTATCTTAGCTGGGATCCTAAATGCAGGTGACGTCGAGTTCACATCAGTGGCTTCTGAACATCAGACGGACAAAAGCAACATTTCCAACATGGCAGTGCTAGAGAGTGGTAAGAATTAACACGCATTCCAGTTTTTCAAGGCTGACCTTTCCCTCTGTACAGCACAACCTTTTGATCTGAGCCTGAGCACAGTTATATAATCGTTCATGGGCGTTGTGTGTTTATGTAATTCTGAAGAGCCACAAAAAACCCTGGGTAAATCCCTATTTGCATCCTTCCTGGAAAAAAACCCCAAAACAAGCCTAAGGTGGTTTATTGCTCTTAACTGACTTAATAGTTTTAGAGGGTTTAAGGGCACTTTTCACCAGCTTATCCAGACCAATTTATTCAACTTAAACCAGCAAACCAAATTTAACTAGTTCAAGGGGTATTTTGTTTGTTTAACACAGTCATCATGGGTAGTAATAGTATGCTATTGCAGGGTTAGTGCATCTCAAATTATACTGGGTTGATTTCCTAAAGTGTCTAGATAATTTCACCCACAACCCCTTGTGCTACAATAGGGAAGGGGTTTGTGATGATTCGCCATTTCTGTTGCAGGAAAAACAAAATTGTGTGAGGTATGAGACAGCAGTTTTAAATATTTGAACCTAAAAGTATACCATAACTAGTAAAGTGCACAATTCATGATTATTGCAAGTATGTAAATTGGGGTGCGGCTCCAGTCACACACCATTTATACTATATAGCAGTGGTTCTCCACGTTTTTGGCCATGGGACCCACATTTTCCCATGGTCATTAATCCCTGACCCAATTTTATTAGGAATTTGAAATAATTGCTAAAAGAATCTAAAAGTGTGTGTGTGTGTGTGTATCGTTAGCCTTTAAAAATTATAATAAACTTTCTTTTCAAGAAAAATTGTAAGAATACAACTAATACTGAAGAATAAACAGTATAAGGTAAGGCTATTAAATAGCCGTCCCAAACTAGTTTTTGTTTGTACAATAAATGTAGTAAATTGGTATGAGCCACCACAGTCATTTAAAAATATACAAAACTAGTGAAAATAAAGTGGTATTTTGGGGTTATGGAAACAACAGTTAGGATGGTAAATACCCTAAAGTCTGGAATCTGCTAATACCTGCATGCAAAAAACAACCCGCGCCAATAGTGTAAAATTAGCCTTTCACACACGTCTTTCAAAATAAAAGTCTCACATCAGAAAAACATAGAATTACGTTTGTTGTTGTTTCTTTGACTGCACACTCCGCAACCCACTCAAAACGGTCTCCCCACCAGTTGATAAATACTGCTATCCTGTAAATATATCAGGATAGCAGTATCCACATAAAGGATATCAGGATAGCAGTATCCACATAAAGCTTTCCTGTAGCTCAGTGGTTAGAGCATGGCACTAGCAATGCCAAGGTCATGGGTTCGATCCCAAGGATTACACATACTCAGATACAAATGTATAGTATAATGCAATGTAAGTCGCTTTGGATAAAAGCGTCTGCCAAATGCGTAAATGTAAATGTAGTAGGGGTGTGACGAGATCTCGTGTCACGAGTTCTCGCGAGACTAAAATGTGACGAGATTTCTCGTCGAGGCGAAAAGTAGTCCCGTGATATTGCCACGACAGGATGATTAGGAAAGAATATACCACCGCTACTTTTACATTACGCCTCCACTGTCGTTTTGCTTTGTATTTAAATAAAAAACATTTAATTCAGTTGGATAACGGTCACCGCCGCTCCATATTCACAGAGTACGTGCGAAAGTGAAAGTAAACGCGAGCGCGCATTCAAACGCGATTTCAATACCCCGCATTTTGAAAGCGGCTCCCTGATGAATACAAATATCTCTCAATGTGAAAGCTATCTTAGGCTGGGCTGTGTAGTTGTAACCATCTCTTAGCTCTGTATCAAAGAAAAAATGTGGTCTTATTTGCACTTTTATTATTGAGAGAGTGCGATTATGGTTGCACTTATTGTAAAGTGTTACCATAAAAATGAATAACAGTTTTCTCTTAATCTTATTAAGCACAAACAATAAGGTTTCATTTGTTAACATTAGTTAATGCAATGTGAACTATCATGAACTAACAATGAATGACTATTTTTATTAACTAACATAAACAAAGATGAATAAATACTGTAGCAAATATATTGCTCATTGTTAGTTGATGTTGGTTAATACATTAATGTTAATAAATTAGACCTTATTGTAAAGTGTTACCATTTTTCTTTATACTGTTTTTATTTCTATGATCAGTTTGTGAAAAGGAGTTCAGTTAGGAGGTCAAAAGTTGTAGAAGCTCATAAATCATGTACAGCAAGGTCTGAAGAGACTGAAATCATACAGAAGAGAAGTCAGTCAGTTGAGTTAGTGGCAACACCTTTTACAGTGCTTGAGTATTGTCTTTTACTGCATATGATAATTCATACTCAGAAAGTAGAACTGAAATTACATTCATTACAAGATGATAAATTAAAACATTTAAAATACACCTGCAGATAATTTTTCTAGTCATGTATTTCGCCATTAAGGATTTCTTACAAAATTGTGTGTAAAAATCTTGTCTCGTCTCGTGAACTCAATCTCGAATCTCGTCTCGTGAGATACCTGTCTCGTCACACCCCTACTATATAGCATATCTGTGTAGGATTAGTGCAGGAGTGGTGAACTCCAGTTCTGGAGAGCCAAGGCAGAGTTCAGCTCCAACTCTGATAAAAACTCACCTGCCTGTAGCTTCTAGGTCACCCTTCAGACCTTTATTAGCTTGTTCAGGTGTGTTTGATTTGGGTTGAAGCAAACCTCTGCAGGACTGAGGCTCTCCAGGACCGACGTTCGCTCCAGTGTTAACTAAAACTAAAACTATTAAAAATGTTTTTTTGGTAATTTGAAATAAAGCTTAAATAAAATAAAATATAGGCTATTAGATGAAAAACCTAAACTTGGCAACTAACTGAAATAAATAAGTTGATTTTGAAGTACTAACATTACTAAAACTAATATTAAATTTAAAAATATAAAAATAAAAGTTAATTTAAAATATTAATAAATACTACAATAGTATATAAATAATACTAAAATAACACTGCATTCATTTCCTATATTAGCCTAGTGAAGGGCTTTTCGAATTAGTTTTATGGTAACGAATTCGGCTAAATGCTAAAGCTAACAGAATTTAAAAGAAATAAGTTTACTGAGACACTATTATAGTTGTATTAATATTTTGAATTAGTTTTTATTTTTATTTCTGTTTTCATTTTAACATTTCTTGTGTGTTTTTGTCTTTTTTGTTATTTTTAACGTCTGAATATTTTTTGATTAATTTTTATTTCAGTTTTAGTTATCTTAGTGCATCAAGTTAAACAAAATGAAAATGAGACATGTTGCCAACTAGCTGAGATAAAATAAGTTAATTTTTTTGTATTGTCTTTCAAGTAACAAATGTTGTTGTTGTTTTTTTTTTACTAAATAATAATCCTGGTTTGTGGGATACAATTTTGCTGCAATTTCATGAGATGGTAGCATGTCCCAAAACTGGCTTGTCACATGTACTGAAAGTATGTACTTTAAAATCAACAGTGCAGTACTTACTTTTTGTACTCCTAAGTTTAAGCACATTGTTATGTTTGTATGTGCAGCTGCTTCACTGCTGTGTATCCGTGCGGATGAGCTACAGGAAGCTCTGACCTCTCACTGTGTGGTCACACGGGGCGAAACCATCGTCAGGTCAAACACAGTGGAGAAGGCCACTGAGGTGCGGGACGCCATGGGCAAAGCCCTCTATGGACGCCTGTTCAGCTGGATCGTCAACCGCATCAACTCTCTCCTGAAACCAGACAATCAGTCAGGGTGAGAGAAAGAGAGTGTGCCTAAACTGTGCTTGGATTTGCTAAGATTTCAATGTTTGCAATCAAAAATCTCAAATCTCAAAATGAACATTTTGCATTAAATTGATCATCCAAGACCAGCATAGATACAACTATGAAAGCTTGTTTCTCCCACTGAATAAAAATAAAAAAGGTAATTGAGACATTCTCACATTTCTGACTTTTTTTCTCAGAATTGCATGATATAAACTCACAATAGTAAAGTCAGAAGTGCGTTATATAAACTAATTGTGTGTTATAAAGTCAGAATTGTGAGTTTATATCTTGCAATTCTGACTTTATAACTCACAATTCTGACTTTATATCTTGCAATTGTGACTTAATATCACTCAATTTCGAGAAAAAAAGTCAGAATTGCGCAATTATCTTTTTTTTATTATTCTGTGGCAGAAACAAGCTTCCATATAAAAAGTCTCCTAATTGACCAAATACTAGAAAGAATTGGCCGAGGACGAGGTGTAAATAATGATAGATGCTATTTACTCTATGTGAAAATAGCAGTATTTTCTTTGCAGTAAGTGTAAATAGTTGTTAGATGCTATTTGAATGCTGAAAAGAAATAATGACAGCTATTTAATATTAGCATTTTTTAAATTCTATATAAAAAAAATCCTAATTCTATCCTTGTATTACTCTTCAGGGAGGAAGACAAGGGTCTGAACATCGGCATCCTGGACATCTTCGGCTTTGAAAACTTTAAGAGGAACTCTTTTGAGCAGCTCTGCATCAACATCGCCAATGAGCAGATCCAGTTCTACTTCAACCAGCACATCTTCGCCTGGGAGCAGGTACATCCTGACTCTGATAAAGTCATCTCATCCAATCCTGAATAGTTTGTGTGCTTTTATGCCTTTTGGGAACATTTTTATTTTTCTTCCTCAGCATAACCTTATTTCCATCTAAATGGTGATAACACCTCATCATTTATCGTTTCACAGTGCTGTGAGAGAGGGAGGGAAGGGGAGCAGAATATTCAGTTTTCTTTTTACGCAGACAAGCGTGGCAATTCCCCAGACTGACTAGACTGACTGTAGCCTTGGGGGGAAAGTGATTTGGTGCCTCTAAACGTTTGAGACTAACCCACATTAGTGCCTTCATAAATCATCTGAAACAAGGTTTACGTCAGGAGCCGCTGACTTTGCTGGTGTTTCTATAAGCGGACAGCAAATTCTGCTTTACGTAAATGTGTGAGTGTGAAGTTTACATATCTGTGGTTTATGGATAATTCATTGGTATTTATGTGGGTAAATCTTACAAAAACAAAAGAAATGCCTAGGTCATATACAGTAAAAACATACTATAATACATTCCACTAAAAAAATATACAATTATGTCCTATTTTACTTTTGAATGAATTATTATTATTTGTAATTACATTTTTATCAGTGATGATTCTCATAGATTCTCATAGATTCAACTGTAATACAGCACTATATGTACTATAATACAGTTATTATTATTTTTTATTATTTAAACAAGTATAAATTAAAAGACTGTAAACATACTTTTAAATAACAAAAACATTTAAAAAAATGTTTGGGAATGTTTATTTTATATTATACTAATGAGAATTTGGGGGAAAATTTGCTTTTAGATCATTTTTAGATAATGTTTAATGTACATGGTAAAAACATGGTAAAAACTACAAAAATTACACTGTAAACCTGAATAAGCTGGCAAAACTCAAAAGATTCGAGACAATCAGTTGCAAGTTTAAGTAAGCAGAACTGACATTTTTACTATGTACTACTCGTACATTTTAATTGTTCATAATTTGAAATGTTTGAGTACACTCATACATTTAACTTAAATTTATCATGTAACCCCAATGTTAAAATTTTTCAAACCAAGCCACATGCGCCACTTGTCACCATGATGATAATTCTCCAAAAACCCACATTAACAGAAACTCTTCTAAATTAGCATAACAAAACATTAATCACTACTAAATCTCCCACTTAACATTAATCTTGCACAAAAACATTATATAACACTTAATTTTAGCATTTACTCTTCCTTTCGAGTGCCATGGGCAAAGCATGCTGGGAAATAGAAATCCCAGCCCAGTTTCAGTTAAACTTAAGTTTGTCTAAATTAAAAGAAATAAGTTCATAAAACTCAAAACAAGGAAACAGTTCGGTTTACTTGAAATATATCAGTTCTGTGTACTTGAAAGAAAAAGAAAGTGCTAAAAACTCATAAAAGTTAATTTGACTGAACTAATTTGTTTAATTTAAGTTTGTCCTACTCAAACCAATTAATCATTTTAATAAGCTTAAATTAAAAGCAGTAAAGCAATCTTATATTACAGGTGATCTGAATTAGAATCTGTTTAAGTTTGACATTGAATTTGGTTTCCCATTCTGTTTTTCTAGGTTAGCTTATGTTACTATGGTGAATTATTGTTTGACTCATTCCCTGCACCTGTGTCTCATTTCCTTGATTAGTGTATTTATAATCCTGTGTTTGTCTCTTTAGTTGTCAGATCTCATCATTACTATTGTGGTTAAAAAAAGATAATGCTTGCAAATAGATCCAGCTCTTTTCCAACCCCAGCGTGACACTACTACCATCTATAAATACTATATCGTTTAAATAATAATATATGAGAATGATATTTTGATTACAATGAGAATTTGGGGAAAGAGTGCTTAATTGTCATTAAAATAATACAAATAATATCAAAATGCAAATTAAAATGGTCCAAATATATGCTTAAAATATTTTTTTAAATTAATTTTTGAGTGAAATGTGACTCAAAAATATCTTTGTGAGCATCACCTGTATAATCTATTCATAACCTATTTGTTGATGTGTGTTCTCCGTATTTATATTTTTACTCAGAGCACTCAGGAGTATGTAGCCTCAAGTAAATACCGTAGAGCGTGTTTTCTATTAGTTTTGTGTGCCCGTGTTGCTTTGAATCGCTGTTGTTTTTGAATCCCTGAGGCTTGTATGTCAGCAGCAGTCTTACTGTCCCACAAAATGAGGTTGTTCCCTGTTCACTGGATGACTTTACCCACGGCTAAAAGCTCTAATCCACACCAGAGATTAGATTTCTTGGACAAGCTTCTGTATGTGTGTTGATGTGTTTCGCCAGCGAATAATTTTGGTCCGTGTGTGTATTGTAATTTATCAACATGGCAGTCTAGAGACAAGACAGACAAGTCATTTGCTCTTTGGGTTGAGTGTTTTGCTCACAGGAAGTCATCATGCAGCGGCAGGAATTGCCTGACACAACGTATAGCTCAGATTTAGGAGGTTATGGAGCTCCAGGCATTAGCCAGCAGAGTTCAGCAGTGCTGTTGGGAGCTTACAAATATTTGTGGATAAATGAACAGATACACTTTCCCCAAGGAGAAATTCAGGTGCAAAACAACAGCATCGAGTGTAAAGTCACAGAAAACATCACATTCAGAGACATAGTGTAATCAAACAAGACATTTCAATATATGAATGCATTGTCTGATAATAAAAAGTTTTCTTCTGACAAATCATGTAAAATTAGTCTCGCATGACCAGAATTTTGACTATCAGCATGAGGTCTTGTCCACTTTCAGCCTATTCTGGCCAAGAACTGCTCACTTATACAAGAAAAGACCATCTGATTGACATGCAAAGATACCAATCACACTTAATTTTTTTGGTGTTGTTTTGGGGGTGAGAATTTAAAGAAACCACAGTGTCGTCTGGACCGGATGAAGAAATGTTCCTAAAATTGTATGTGGACTTTGTGTTCAGATTTTTTTCTATCCAAAAGACATAAATACTGAAAGCTGAAATACCGAAAACTTATTTTTGAAAGCAGTCTCTTAAACTGCATTTATCTATCTGTTGGTGCAACATTTCACTAAACTCATGGTTCGGATCATCTTATGGTTTTTGAGTCACAGATCGGATAATTTTTCAGATCAGCAACAAAAAAAAAAAATGGTGGGGGGATGTAACTAACCTTTCATTTATTACTTAAAGCACACTTTAAGTACTTCAATAACACAGCAAAATCTAACTTTTGATAATTAATAGCAGAACAGTCAGCAATAAAATATGAACAAATACACAAATTACAAGCATAGATAAAAACAATATAACAAAGTTACAAATAAAGTTATCACAATGTGTGTTGCAGTATTTCAGCGCACAACAAAGGAGATATCTTCAAAAACATTAAATGGAGTACTAGGAACAGGGAAAATCACCAGGAAAGTAACTTACTAACACCACATAACATAATCACAAAGCTAGACAAATGACAGACTGAAACTTAAGGCTTAAATACAGAGCAAACAGGAGTTAACAAAACTAAATTAACAAGACACACCTGAACTGAAGACACTAATTAATCAGTAACCAAGGAGACAAACGGGCAGGCACACAAGGAGAACTGAAATAATTAACAAATTAGAAAACTGACTATGAAACTGAAGACAGTAGAAAAGCATGAAAACAGAACAAAAACGAACTCTAAACATGACAAAAGTAAGGTCTAATAGTAGTACTCAGGTACAGAAATGTAAAATAAGACTATAATGTTCACTATATAAATTAAATATAGGTTAATCTTTGTTAAAGATGTGTTTTGTTGTTTGATTAACATTAATGACATAGACAGCAGCAGGTATTTATAGGCTACCGTCATTTTAAGACCTAATGAAAGAATCCAATATAATGATACCCATCCAATTTCTTTCTTAACTGATTACATTCACTTAAGACATAACTGACTGTATTTACGAGAATGCTGGGAGAGACGGGTATTTTAACATAATTTTGTGTATGTATCCGTTCAAGCGCAAGGAATCAATTAGTGTTCACACGCTATCTGAAATGCACGATTCGGGTGTATACAGCTGTGCACGATTCGGGTGTGTACAGCTGTGCGCTCAGTTAACAGTGTGCAATCGAGTTCTTTTTCGCCTCTTCTTGCACTTGAATAGTTTAAAATCGCTTGAATGTGTAAATTGGCAAGAAAAAAGACGTGCAACTGATAAACTCCCATCCATCCATCCATCCATCCATCCATCCGATTTTCTCCTCAAGAAACATATACTACGTATTATTATCAATGTTGAAAACAGTGATGCTTTATATTTTTGTGGAAACCATCATAACTGTTTTTCAGCATTCTTTGATGAATAGAAAGCTCAACAGAACAGCGTCTAGCATCTCTTCTAAGTGTCACAAACAAAACTATGCAGATGGTTCAGAGATTTGCATCTAGTAACCTCAAAAAGTTCATCAAATAATGTGGTTTCTCTGCAGGATGAGTATCTGAATGAAGATGTGGATGCTCGAGTGATTGAATATGAAGACAACCGACCGCTGCTGGACCTGTTCCTTCAGAAGCCCATGGGCATGTTATCGCTACTGGACGAGGAGAGTCGCTTTCCTCAGGCAACTGACCAGACCCTCGTCGGCAAGTTCCCCTCCTTAAAACATCATAGAGCTTATAGCTTTATTTATGTAAACCTGGTGGCTTATGACACTTACACTCTTGCTCACTCTCTCGTTCTCTCTCTCTGTCACACACACAAACACACATTCTCAGACATATTGGTCAGACCCACAAGAACAAGGGAGAGGCTGTCATCAAACATTTACTGGCATGCTAAGTTCTCATCTGCTTTCTCTTGAGGACTCTCTCAATGGAGTCTTTGAGCGACAGATCAATAATTCAACATGCCAAGACTAGACGCCTAGCTGGTTTTCTATGACCTAGCTTTATTCATTTATACTGAATAAAATGGATGGATGAATGTATTCATGATATCATGAATGGATGACTGAAGTAATGAATGAGAGTTTGATTCGGGTCGGTGAACGAGCAAATGTATGAATGAGTGAGTGAGATGAATGAATGAACTGAGTGGATCAATGAACAGTTGAATGAAGAAATGAATGGGCTAATGAACAAATTAATGGATGAATGAGTAAATGAATTAATTGTAATGAACACGTCTTTTGTTTAATCAGAGAAATTTGAGGACAACTTAAAATCCAAAAACTTCTGGAGACCAAAGAGAGTTGATCTGGGCTTTGGAATCCATCACTATGCAGGCAAGGTAGAAATATTTTATATTTGATCAATATTTATTGAAGCTTTTTTTAGACGTACATTACTATTGAAACAGAGATATAAAGGAGAATTAAAGGGATAGTTGACCCAAAAATAAAAATTCTATTATCATTTAGCCATTCCTAGACTATATGGCTTTTTTTCTTCTGTGGACGTAAAAGAAGAAACATTTTGAAGATGTTGGTAGCAAAACAGTTTGTGCCTTTGACCTCCATTGTATGGATAAAAAACACTCTTCTTTTATGTATGTGAGGGTGCGTGAATGATGACAAAATTTTCATCTCTTTAAGCCAAGTTCATCTGTGAAGATAATAGCCTGTTGGATGTAAATACATCTTGCTTCTCATGTGATTAGGTGATCTATAATGCCAGCGGCTTCCTGGCTAAGAACAGAGATGCTCTGCCTGCTGATATTGTTCTTCTGCTGAGGTCGTCAGAAAATGAACTGATCCGTAAACTGGTCACTCACCCGCTCACTAAAACAGGTTTGCTTTGACTTTTTACTCTGTAGAAACATTTGAAGCCTTTGGTTCATCTGCTGTTTAGATGCTTCAGTTTCTGTCCTTTTGTATACATATATTATTCTTTCATGTTGCTAGGGATCCCACAAATACACACACATTCATCCAGACATGCACTTTTAAAGCTTTAGGTGTGTGCATATGTGTATGTTTAATTCGCCCTGTCTGTGTGAGATAGATTTTCTTAACAGTGACCTCTAATAATGTGTCAGTCAGTCCTATCCTTGTGTAATTGCCTCGTTCAAGGACTCGTTTTTCCATTGTGCTGCCAAAGAACAAAGCAGATGGGGACATTTTGTTGCTTTGAGTACATCCACCAGTTTCCATGACTATTGAATCCTGCAGTGTGAATACTCTTCATTGGCATAAAAAATAAACTGAGGCCCTAATCACGTGAAATCCTAGATTAGGGTTGGACAATACATTTATATACAGGTAGATATTTATTAGAAAAATAAATCGAAGATAATGATCATAAACTTTTAAAGTAATTTTTATATATGTAGCTCACATGTTCTACGTATCTCTGTGTGAATGAGTGGTGCAGTTGTCGTCTACTACATATACTCAAGCATGTGCAAATCTTATGGTGTTTTTTGGCATCTGCTGTCTCAATATATGAAACACACCACATGAACGTCATCTTCAGAGCTTCTCTGAGAGTCACTTCACAAATATTTCACCATTTCAGTTGATAAAAGCTATCGGCAAACACATACTGAAACTCAAAGGTCTTCACTACAACCCACCAAAATAAAACTTTAACATTAATCTTTGAAACAGAAATATATGTTACTATTATTTATTGTAAAATTTACTTTTCAAAAGTAGTTGTAATTATATAGTGCAACTTAAAAAGACAATATAGACAATATTACAGCTTGAACAACACTTCTTTCTTTTTTGGGGGGGTAGGAAATTATTTAAATTAGTGCTTTAATGAAAATACAAGCTGTACATTTGTGCTTTTAAACCCTCCAGTCAACATGCCCCAAAGTTTTTCATTATAAGCACACATTTGTCTTTTTGACTGACGGACAAGTGACATGGTTGCTAACAACATGACACAGATTCTGTTAATAGATCTTTACCCTGTTTCACAGATGAGGCTTAAACCTAGTCCCAGATTAAAATGCATGTTTGAGCTGTTTTAACTGAAAGCAACTTGTTAATGTCAGTACCATTGTTTTGTCTCAAGATGCACACCAGTAATGTTTTTTTTAAGGCACATTTATATAAGATACTTAAATTTTCTAATTCAACTAAGGGTGCGTTCACACTTGTAGTTCGGTTCGGTTCGTTTG
>RJVU01019258.1:5442066-5468406 GCA_003731715.1 Anabarilius grahami | reverse complement strand
TTTTTTTTTTTTTGTGGCGGAAACGGGCTTCCATAGCGTTCAGATTGGCAATTTTATCACCGAACCAAAAGATACCGAATCTAAAGGCTTAGGGACACGTTCACAACCTGATTGGTCGGATTTTATGACGTATTGCCTATTCTGAGACGGAACTTATCGAACATCCAAAACAATGCTGTGTGCTGAGGTAAATGTGCTTGTTGTGTGTGCGTAGTCTGCATATGATAGTATTTTGGCCAGCTGGGAACTCGTGAAGAGCTTATAAAATGTGTAAAGTAGTCAAAACAGCGGCGGGAATCCATCCATCACACACACAAACGATCTGCTGCGTGGAGACGCGCATCTGATGCCTGTGATGGACAAACTCGCGACTATGACGAGAGAAAACCGATATGTGTGAGGATTCTGTCCTTTTTAGGGTCTCATCTTCCTGTTTTTGGTTCGTTTACATGTCTTTGGTCCGTGTTGCGTTCATATATCATTCGAGTTAGTTTGGAAGCGGACGGAGACCCATCTTTTCAGCGGTCTCGGTCCGCTTGTTTGGTGCGCACCAGGGTTCGGATGGCAGCGTTCACACATGCTCAAATGAACCGCACTAACAGAGCAATCGCACCAGGGTTTGTTTTAATCGAACCAAACAAGTGTGAACGCACCCTAAGGCCTCCTCCTATCTTAATCTAAACCCAATCTGTGAAACCAGGCCCTTAAATTGTATTAAAACCAAAATATTCTTCTAACTGGTGCTCCCTTAAAGGATTAGTTCACCCCAAAATGAAAATTCTGTCATTAATTACTCACCCTCATGTCGTTCCACACCCGTAAGACTTTCGTTCATCTTTGGAAGGCAAATTAAGATCTTTTTGATGACAGATTGCTGTCAGATTTCCTTCCATAGACTGCCTTTGCAACTACAACTTTGACGGTTCAAAAACTTCATAAAGAGATCGAAAAACGAATCCATATGAATTTTGTGGTTTAGTCCAAATTTTCTGAAGAGACTTGATCGCTTGTTATGATGAACAGATTTAATTTAGGCTTTTACTCGCATGTAAACATTGATCAGCGAACATAAGCAGAAGCTCAACCGAACCCGAATAACACACAAGAGCAAACCTCTTCCGGAAGCTCAAACCTGCTGCGTAACCAATGAGGTTGATTCTCGTGTGTTATGCAGCACGTTTGAGCTTCCAGTAGAGGTTTGATCTTATTTTTGTTCTGTAGATGAACAAAAGCCTTACGGGTGTGGAACGACATGAGCGTGAGTAATTAATGACAGAATTTTCATTTTGGGGTGAACTATCCCTTTAACTCCACTTGAGAAAGCAATACTAGCCTGATTTAGCATAGCTTGCATGAGCAGCCCAATGGTCAGTATAGTCACATTGTATTAGATTACACTGCATTATAGGTCACACCACAATCACACAGACTGGAAATGTCAGCGCAAACACTATCCTGTCTGAAACATTAAACAGGGATGTTGATCTATTGGTCTGAACGAATGTATGTAGCACTCTCCCTAGAAAAGAAAATGTGCTCACTCCCATGTGATCTAATGTGATGAATGGAGGTCGTCTGACTGACACAGTCGATTACATCCAGTGAGATTCACCGGGGATTGTTTCCAGGAAGTCTGCTGGGATTTGAAACCTAGACTTCATTCATACATCTTTTGTTAGCTACTTGACCATTGTGAAGCTTATTTATCTGTCACAGCACTGACCTCTGAAGACCATACATCTCAGTGCCCTTGAAATGGTTAACCTTGAAATAAATGGTAGATTATCTTTGAACAATATGTGACTTATCTAATAAAGTATCAACAGCAGATTACTAATGTGTGTGGTATTATTTCCCCTGACCTTTCTCTTTGTGCAGGTAACCTGGCTCACACTAAAGGCAAGGGTATGGGCTCTGCTCGTATGGGCACGCAACAATCACAGCGCACCATTAACTTTGCCAAGGTACCTTGTTTTGTCCTCTTTTCTGCTCTGCTCTCCTATTATGCCACTGTGCCTTTAAGACTTCCATATTTAAATGACCTCTGTTTTGATTAGCAAATTTCATGGAAGTGAAATGAGCAACTATAACTTGCTTAAACCTGAATAGCTATTGATATGCAAATTTGGATGTTCATATGTAATATGATCATGGTTGTGCTGTTTTTATTTGGTAGGAGCTCCAGTGCTTTCACTTTACTAACTTTCTTTCCCACTCTATTTTGTCTCTCCATCTCTTCTACTTTTCCATCAATGAAATTCCCACTCCTCCTTTCTATAATGTCTTCTGTCTAAAGTTGGAGGGTCTTATGTTGTTCAGTTCTGTATCATTCAGTGAGGTAATGATCCTGTAGTATTTGTGCTTTACAGTAGAGAAGTGCTCTTAAAGGAAATGTGCCTTTTGCCAGCCGACACTGTGCTCACTGTTTTTGGGATGTCTGTTTGTGTACATGTGGGTCTTTCTCAGGAAATGGTGCTTTTTTTATTGTTTCTGAACTTTCAAGAAAAAAAAAAAATTCAGAACCAAAGTACCAGGAATCATTCGACCTTAAAATGAACTGAAACCATAATAATACAGGTGGTAAAATATAACAAAACACAAGAATCAAGTTTACTGTAAGTTGTCTGTTGATAAAACATAGCCAATATCCATATATAAAAAGTCCACAGGGTCATACACACAAAGAGTAAACACCATCAGGGTAACACACAACACTAAATGAATGCAAAATATATTAACTAAATAACAGAAAATGTAACACACATAAGAAGAAACAAAACTGATTGTACCAAATATAATCATATATATGTGGTGTGTCATGCAGGGACTTCTGGGAATGTCCGTTTACTGTTTTTCTGCCAACAATTATTCAGTAATTTATCATTTGTACTGGCAAAAATCATAAATTTGACAGTATTTTATTGTAAAAATTAAATATAATGCAATGTTTAACCATTTACAGTTTTTCTCCGCTTAGTAAGCTGACTTAGGGTGTGTTCACACTTGGCAGGTTTGGTTCGATTAAAATTAACTCTGGTGCAATTGACCGTTCGCAAAGACCCGCCCCCTTTAGTTACTGTTGCTATGTCCAACAAGCCATGCCGCTCTCACGCCACACATCATGTTCTCACGCAGTGAAAAAGGTACATCGCAGAGCAAAGAGGACACTGACAACGCGTCGACAGACAAGGCAGAGAAGGTTACTTTCGATATGAAACAAACTCTCGAATTTCAAATATTGTAATTTTTAGAGAAATTGAAACAATAAATACCGTTTTATGGCTCTTTAATGTGTCGTAACAGATCGCCGTAGCGCCTCACATCAAGCGGCTTGTGAACAGATTATCTCTTCCTACTAGTTAATTTATAGCATCAAATAAACATGAAACAACATCAGAAAGAATGTTGTTTCAACCGCGGAAAGATGTCAATACACACTTGAACATTTTTCAAGTTCAAGTCCACCGACGTAATCTACTAACTCCCCTGACTGCTTTGTCAGACATAATGGCGGATTCGGCATTATGATTGGTTAGATAACCTGTCAATCAAAATCCCTGCGATGGGTCAATTGCTCTGTTAGTGTGGTTCATTTGATTAAGTGTGAACGCTGCCATCCGAACCCTGGTGCGCACCAAACAAGTGGATTGAGACCCCTGAAAATGTGGGTCTCGGTCTGGTTACAAATGAATTTCAAAAGAAATATGATTCCAAATCAGACCAAAGACATCTAAACGAACCAAAAACAGGATGGGATGTCACAAGATGTGACCAGTGACATAAAATGACAGTGTGAACGTTAAGCGAACTGGAACTTTTTTTGGTCTGGACCAATAGAACCAAGAGAACTGAATTACAAGTGTGAACACACCTTAGTAGCACTTGTACCTTTTTGGTAACACTTTATTTTAAGAGTCCACAATTATGTGGTCGTTAAGCATTAACACTCCGCTAGTTGATGATTAACAATAAAGGCATATTAGCCATTATTAATGTGGTAGTTAAGCTTTAAAAAACATGCAATTAAACAATTAACTGAACATATATTAAGGGCATATTAGCATTATTTACAACTTATCAGACATTTGAAGAATTAAACATTTGAATGATAAATAAGCAGAAATAAGCCAATAATTAATGGTAAAATTTAGTTCAATTAAAAAAAGTATTCAGTATTACATACTAAACAGTCAGATCTATCAAATAATAGACCAAAGGTCTATTAATTGCAACAGTAGTTATGGAGACACCATTTCTTGAAAATGACATGTCTGTGAGAATGAAAGGGTATCTTCTCATGTCACATTACCCTACCAGCTGTCTAATAGCTAATGCATTTGTAGATTGACTCATTTACAGCTTGATTAGTTCATATAATTCGCATTAGAATTGAGTGTCCCTGTGGAATAAGGAGAATTGTGGATTGTTTCTGTGCAGTTGTGTTTTTTTAAAAACATCTACTTGTGTTCCAAATTGTATTTTTTAGCATTAATGTCATTATTCCTAAGAGAATTGTTAAGAGAACATTTGAGCTACTTGGAGCTCTCATTCAGGTTATACTCTGAAATGAGTGAGGGTTTTAAACATATTGAAATGATGTCTTTGATGAAGACCTGCATACATTACCATTCATTTGCATATTTAAGCATGCTGTCTTTAGAAAATTTCACATGAAAGATTTCATCCATTTTAGCCCACGTAAAATAAAAGCACCTGTGTCAGTGTGTGATTCTGCTTTGTGTTCAGTATCGAAAACACCTTGATAATATAGCCTGGTGAAAAATTAATGGCCGTTTTAGAGAAGAAATTTGGTCTTATTAATGATTGGCATAAGTTCCCCCTTAAATTAATGCTTTTTAGATTGCTTTGCAAATGATTCATGTAGTTAATTTCATGTATATTATAAATTTTCTACTATTTTTAACAAATAATTTTATATACTTTCCTGGATTCAAATCAGACTGTCTTATCACAATCTTTATGCATTTCTTTTTCAGTCTTCTTCTCGGAAATTAACTCCCACCCATGACAAAACAATGCTTGCCTTGCCCGTTGACACTGTACACATGGTGATTTGTTGAATAACTTTTCTCCAAGAAGCAACATGCATAAATTTATTATTAACAGATTTATGTTTATAAAAAGACCCCTTTTATGTTTACAAAAAGACCCATTATCTCTTCTGTAGATTTACATGATCAGCATGCTGAATATTTTGTGTTTGTACAGGCGGAGAGCACTGGGGACAGCACACATCACCCCAGAGAGACCACCAACATGAAGACTCAAACTGTTGCGTCTTACTTCAGAGTAAGACCTTTGAAGACTATAATGATAAGAACCAATAAAATGGTCACACTCGTTTTCACAATCTTTCTTTTTTTCTCTGTACTTTGCAGTATTCTCTAATGGACCTGTTATCAAAGATGGTGGCAGGCCAGCCTCACTTTGTGCGTTGCATAAAACCCAATAATGATCGTCAAGCTCACAAGTTCGACAGGGAAAAGGTTCTGATCCAACTGCGCTACACTGGAATCCTAGAGACGGCCAAGATCCGCAGACAGGGTTACTCTCACCGCATTCTCTTCAACAACTTCATTGAGAGGTCAGACAGATGATACATCAATATCAATTTTGCATAAACCCCTTTTCCACCTAAATGGTGTCTGTGTTGGTGCTGGAGTCAATAACCTGCCAAGGGACTTGATAACCGGGCTGTGTTTCCACTGACTTGAGAACTGAACAATGACGTAATATGACTACATCCTTATAAATAAAGGCTCTTTATTGGCATTGATGGTTCCATGAAGAACCTGAACATCCATGGAACTTTTTCATTGCACAAAACCAATTATGAAACCCATTATAGCCCATCATGATCTTCAATCTTAGTTTTTATTTTAACATCCAATCTATCAATCTATTTTAATTCAGAATCCATTATGTCATCACAATCTGGCTTTGATGCAACAGCCAAAAGTTGATAAAATATATGGCAAATAAGTTTCAAAGACAAGGAGCTTGTTTGGCACCTTTGAACCACCTTTTCGTCTGTGGAAACGCATATAGTGGACCACCAGTTCTAGCACTGGCACTAGCACATTGCCGGTGAAAAAAGGGATTGCCTCCTGGATGTCGAATTTCTCAGTTGTTATGTTCAGTGTTTTAATAACCATTGGGATTTTTCAGGTACTCTATATTAGCATTTAGAGCCAATGAAGAACCAGCAATGAATCCAGAGACATGTGCGATTATTTTGGAGAAGGCCAAACTAGAGAACTGGGTTCTGGGCAAAACAAAGGTTTGTTAAAGAAAAGCATTAATAACTACTGCAGTTAATATACAAGAAAGCTCATAAGTATGATGGTTATGTGTCCAGGTCTTTCTTAAGTACTATCATGCGGAGCAGCTGAATCTGATGGTGAGGCAGACCACGGACCGGATTGTTCTAGTCCAGGCATATGTACGGGGGTGGATGGCATTCAGACGATATCGTTTGATGCTGGAAAAGAGAGAACAAAGTGCCGTGGTGTTACAATCAGGTGTGCTCATGTTGTTGACCTGATGCAAAAAGTCCAATACTCTTTTGGACCAGCTCTAAAATCTTCTTTCTTCTAGCATACCGAGGACACAAAGTTCGGAAAAGAGTGGCTGATGACAAAAGCAAAGCAAAGTCTGAAGTTGCTTTAACCCAATTTCAAGCTTGTAAGACAAAAAAATCATTAAAAGTATTGAAGACTGTATTAAATGGGTTTAGAAGTCATACACAACCACTAAATCACACCCTCTTCATGCAGTGTGCAGAGGATATCTGGCAAGGCAGACATACAAGGAGTTAGTAGATGAGAAGAACAAAGCTGCTGCAAAGATCCAGGCCCATTACAGGGGACACAAAGAGCGGAAGAGCTTTAAGAGGAAAAAGTAAGACCTATTCTTATTCCATCTGATTGTAGATTTGCTTAAAGAATCTGCTGACAAACAAAATCTTTAATATTCAGTCAAAGGTTCTTCAAAGGTAATTTTAAATTCTCTTTTATCAAGCTCTTTTTCTTACTGCTCTTTTTATTACTCCTTTTTCCAAGCTATGTCTTCATTTTCTTGCTTTAACTGGGGACTCCAGAGTCTCTAACTATCTAACAAAAGGTATACTTTATGGTGGCCGTAAAATGAATACTGTCCTGCAAGGCCATTTTTATTACATTCACAAGATAGTGTTGATTACAGTAGCTATTCCAACTTGTGTTGGTATGAAAGGGCATGAAGTAACACCGGTATTAGTTCACTTCAGAATTAAAATTTCCTGATAATTTACTTACCCCCCATGTCATCCAAGATGTTTATATCTTTTGTTCTTCAGTCGAAAAGAAATTAAGGTTTTTGAGGAAAACATTCCAGGATTTTTCTCCATATTGTGGACTTTACTGGGGTACAATGGGTTGAAGGTGCAAATTGCAGTTTCAGTACAGCTTCAAAGGGCTCTACACGATCCCAGCCGAGGAATAAGGGTCTTGTCTAGCAAAATGATCGGCCATTTTCTAAATTTTTTTTTAAATTTATATACTTTTTAACCGAATGCACATCTTGCACTGCTCTGTGATGCGCCACCCTTTTATGTAATCACGTTTGAAAAGTCACACGTGCTAGGTGAAAGTACAGATCCAGTGTCTACAAAGCAAACGTGCAAAGACTAAGTCAAACGGCCTTTACAAAAAAAAGGTAAAACAACAATGTTAGACGATTTTGAAGTTGGAGGAGAAATGAGATAGAGTTTTTAGCCCTACCGCAGTACTTCTGCCTTTGTCACGTGTGACCTTTCCAACATGATTACGTAATGTGTGGCGCATCACAGAGCAGTGCAAGACTAGCATTTGTGGTTAAAAAGTGTATCAATTTAAATTTTTTTAGAAAATGACCGATCATTTCGTTAGGTAAGACCCTTATTCCTTGGCTGGGATCGTGTAGAACCCTTTGAAGCTGCATTGAAACTGCAATTTGGACCTTCAACCCATTGTGCCCCAGTGAAGTCCACTATATGGAGAAAAATCCTGCAATGTTTTCCTCAAAAACCTTAATTTTTTTTCAACTAAAGAAAGAAAGACATCTTGGATGACATGGGGGTGAGTAAATTATCAGGAAATTTTAATTCTTAAGTGAACTAATTCTTTAACATCGCCAAATGAGTCCAGGCTGAGTTGGAAGGCTTTTCTGCCTGTTTTTTGCATGTTCTCCCGTGTTGTCGTGGGTTTCCTCTGTGTGCTCCAGTTTCCCCCACAATATAAAGTTATGTGGGATAGGTGAATTTGAGACTCTTAATTGTCCATAGTGTGAATGTATAGTGGACTGGCCTATGGCCCAAGATGCTGGGATAAGCTCCAGCATCCCCACAACCCTACTTATGGCAACCGTTTTTTTGAAGATGTATGAATGGATATATTAAAATCTTAGACAATTAAAGGAATAGTTCACCCAAAAATGAAAGTTATCCTATAATTTTGTCTCCCTCAAGCCATCCTAGGTGTAAATAATGGGATATAATGGGGTATATAATGGGATATTTTTCATTTTTTGGGTGAATTATTCCTTTAATGCTGCAATCGACCAGTCAGAGTCAGATACACATAGAATCAAGAATTTGACAATGCTGTGGTGGTATAAACTGATTTGTTTTACACAGAGAAGCCATGCAAAAGGAGAAGACTGAAAAAACAGAGGAAGGGGCAGAGGTCCCATCAGAAGCAGATGGTCCAGTTTCAGAGGAGCCACCACAGGAAGGAGGTGAAATGGAGGATGCTGATGAAAAGGCTGCTGTGGTCCTCCAGAGCAACTACCGAGGTTACAGAGAAAGGAAAAAATACAATGAGCGTCGGGAACGGAATAAGACCTTGACCGGGGATGAGCTGGCCATTTCCTCATCCAGCCCTGAAAAACTTACTTCTGAAGAAGATTTGGATTCTATACAAGAGGAAGGGCACGAGAATATAGAGGAAGAAAAGGAGACTGAAGAAGAGGCTGCAGGTGGAGGAGATGAGGACCCTGAACAGGAAGCCAAGGCAGCCACTGTTCTACAGAGCAACTTCAGAGGTCATAAAGAGCGTAAAAGACTCCAGGAGGAGGGTAAGATACCGGTTAGAGGGAAGAAGGAGACACAGAGACCTTCAGTTGAGGAGGAGCTCCCTATTCCAGATCCACCACCTCCGGAAGAACTGATGGAATTCACAGAGGAAATGGAACAAGAAAATGAGGCTCCAGCTGAACCCTCAGGAGAAGATGAAGAGGCCAAAGCTGCTGTGGTCCTTCAGAGCAACTTCCGTGGCCACAAAGAGCGTAAAAGACTACAGGATGAAGGCAAAATCCCAAGGAAAAAGGCTAAAGATGATCTGGCTAATCCAGAAGATTCAGAACCAGACATTCTTATTGAGGACCTTCCACCTCCTCCATTAGAACTTGAGCAAGACCAAGACCTAGATTCCAGTCCATCAGGGGCAGATGAAGAACATGCCGCAACTGTTTTACAAAGCAATTTCAGAGGCCACAAGGAGAGAAAGAGATTGAGAGCTGAGAGAGAAGGAGCCACAGGAAGAGAGCAAGAAATGTCCCAAGAGCTGGAGGAGCAGGAGAATGAAGAAGTTCTGGACATCGCAGATGTTCAGCTGGAACGGAAGGAGGTAGAGGAAGAGGAGGACATACAGGCTGAGGAAGGCCAATACGATGAGGAGCAGGCAGCCATTAAAATCCAGAGCAATTTTAGAGGTTACAAAGACAGAAAGAATCTGAAAGCTACATCACGAAAACAGGACGAGGAAGTGGAGTCGCTCTTCAGAGAGGTGTTGATTATATATTTATTTAAATATGAGACTTGATTTAAGACATATATATTCTTCACAAATTATGAGTCTTTTACACAAAATTCATTTTTCTTTGTAACCTGCTCAGGTTTCCAAGGCTTCTGAAGATTACCTTTCCCTGCAGAAGAAGTTAAATGAAATCATCCTTGCCCATCAGCTCAACCCCAGCAAAAATGGGATGTTTGTGAAAGGACAACCCATGAATGGCTACATGGGCTGCTATCAGCCACCAGGTAAACAAGTCTCATTACTTTTATTTGTTCTTTCCCTGACCCCCTCCCCCAAACTGGTTAGTAGACCAAAGTTTGGAAGCAAAAAAGTGTAAAAAACAATGTGATTTGTTCATATTCCGGCTCATGATAATTAAACAGGAAACTGTCTTGTGTCTTCTAAACTTCCTGACATTTGCAGTGCACTTCACTACTGCATCATCAAACAATAGCCCCTTCACACAGTAATTGTGGTAAATTACCGTAAAATTACCACACAAACGTGCTGTTCACACAAGCAATGGCGTTCCATCTTTTTACCGATAAGATACCATTCACACATCAGTATCAAAATACCGGTAAACTCTGTGATGTTTGATGCTGAGCCGCTTTCTTCATCCACCTGGATGAGAAGCGCTTTAGTTTTACTATCTGTCCAATTTGACAACAGTGTTATGTTTTTAGTTTTTTACTTCTGAGTGGCAGGCATAAGAGGATGATCACACAGAATGCGGATTTGCTCTTAAAAACACGAGATGCATAAGAGTTACTATAGTACTGCAGTTATAAGTTGGCTACGCAATAAAAGCAGAGCCGCAACACTGATGAATGGAAAAGAAGGCAGGGTCTTGAGTGCGAGACGTGGTACAAGGGTCAGATATCCGTCTAGTGCGTTTACATAGAAAAACAATTAAAAGCAGCAGAACTTACCGTAAACGGCTCAGGCAGAGCTTTATGTTTGGCCCAAAGCAGACTTCTTACATCAGTGCGTTCTGACCTTGTATGTGCTCATACCGGTTATCCTATTCTTTGTTCACACATCGCATCATACTGATAATTTATTGGTAGTGTTATAACTTCTCATACCCGGAAATTGCCAGAACTGATTTACTGGTATTTTTAAAAAGGTACTGTTCACACATGATCTCTTAACGATAATATACTGATAATTCAGCCGGAAATATGTATGTGTTAAAGCGGCTAATGAAACATTTAGGCAATAAAATTATATGACTTTTCCCCACCCTTGTGAAAAAGAAGTGTACTTAATTGTATTGAATGTGCCCTTGTTGTGTACTTTTTGTATTTTTAAAAACGACACTTGCAGGTAATATAACATTAATGAAATAAAAGGCCACTTAGGTGTACTTTAAGTGAGTACACTTATATGACTATGTTTGTTAAACCAGGGATAATTCACCCAAAAATTAAAATTGTCATTACTTATCCCCAAGTTGTTCCAAACCTGTGTGTTTTGTGTTCTGTTGAACACAAAAGAAGATTATTTAAAGAATGTTGGTAACCAGACAGCTGATGGCACTCATTGACTTCCATAGTAGGAAAAAAAATACTAAGGAAGTCAGTGGGTGCCATCAACTATCTGGTTACCAAAATTCTTTAAAATAACTTATTATGTGTTCAACAGAAGAATGAAACTCATACAGATTTGGAACAACATGAGGGTGAGTATATGATAACATAATTTTCATTTTTGGGTGAACTATCCATTTAAATACACCTTTAAAAAGTGTACATTTAATAATCCCAAATGAAATTACTTGTGTGTACATTTAAATGATTATGTAAGGAAAAATTGACATGGCCGTTGCACCCTCAAGGTAGTAATGTGATAAGAAGCGAAGTACTATGGAAGCTATCTGTATTTCATATAAATTTAAACTGAAAAGATTTTTCATTTAATTGCGATTAACATGCAATTAAGTGTCTTAAAAAAACATTACTTTCAGTCCACACTTAAGTATAATCTTTTAGGTCACACTTTAGTTTGGTGAACACATATTCACTATTAACTATAACTTTTGCTTCAATAAACTGCTAATTTAATGATTAGTTAGTAAGATAGTTGTTGTACTGGTTAAGTTTAGGTATTGGGTTAGGATTAAGGGATGTAGAAAATACATTAATATGTCCTTTATAAGTACTAACAAACTGCCCATTTGCTAGTAATATACAAGCTTATAAGCAGTTAATAGTGAGAATTGGTCCCCAAACTCAATTTTTACCATCTTTTATTTCCGTAACAAGTACTCTTTTTAAAATTATGTAAGTGTACTTCTTTTTCAGAAGGGCTGCTTTTGTTATTTGCACAGAAAACAAGTTTTTTCAAAGGTGGAAAATATAGCTAATGCACTATCCAAACCTGCTTCTGATGCAGATTAAAATAGCTGTAAGAAAGCTCTACCTTAATTATACTTGCTTGCTATCGATTTTATCAGTATGTGAAGTTTGTTCTAACGGTGACTGTCTGATCATATCAAAAATTGGATGTCTAGTGCCACAACAGGCAAATTGGGCTCAACAAGATGTGTCATCAGAAAATTTCCCCGCCTGCACAGATTTACTCTTCATTTGATTTTTGTTGCGATATATCTAATTGCTTTTGGAAGGATAATTCTTGCAGATTCTATTATTCCTGATATGCACTTTGTGAATCCAGATTATTCTGCCAGCAGTGATTATGGTTTGTTTATGACAGATGTGGCCTCCTGATCTGTTTTTTTCTGTCACATCGCTTTGTAAACACTGTGGTCATCTGTCATGTTTATTAATGATTTATTGTATTGTAAGATGTATCTAAGCTCCACAGTCATAATGAATAATCATAACCAGAATCTTTCTATGTGGAAACAATTCTTATTGTGGAATTATTATTGTTTCCACATAGAAGTGCCCTTTGAATGCCAGTCACATTTCCGTGTACATGAAAGGTCTTTAAATGCTAATCACATTGCCCCAGCAATTACAGCAAGCATTAATATAAGAGCTGCAAATTGGCTTTATACCTCTGAGCAATCAAGAAATGCTGATGACCTTTCAAGAGACACATTCAATAAATATGACAAACTCTCCAGCCTGTTCCCACTGGTCCTGGTGGACATTGATTAATTTTCTTTTATACCTGACTTTTCTACATGATAAACAGTGCTTGAGTTAGCAGATATTCAAATACATCAAAGGTCATTTTTGTATCTTTCGTTCTTTATCTCTAAAAAGAAATCATATTCTCTATCAAAGGCATTCCAGTGTGTAACACTCTATAGCTCCGTTTCAAAACCTACATAAGACAGCCTTTTTAGGCATCATAAGTGCCCTCTACATGAAGGCTGTTTCAGAACAGTAAGCATGCAAAATTATTCTTTACATTTTTGTGAAAATTGCATGTATCCTTCATGAAGAAGGCAAACGCTGAATGCTTTGCAACAGCACAAGGTAAAAAATAATTCAAAATTCAACAGAAATGACAAATTATGACATTTTACATTGTTAACATACACTATATTGTCAAAAGTATTGGGACACCCCTCCAAATCATTTAATTCAGGTGTTCCAATCAGTTCCATGGCCACAGGTGTTTAAAATCAAGCACCTAGGCATGCAGACTGCTTCTACAAACATTTGTGAAAGAATGGGTCGCTCTCAGGAGCTCAGTGAATTCAAGCGTGGTACCGTGATATGTTGTCACCTGTGCAATAAGTCCATTCGTAAAATTTCCTCACTACTAAATATTCCACGGTCAATTGTAGTGGTATCATAACAAAGTGGAAGCAATTGGGAACAACAGCAACTCAGCCACGAATTGGTAGGCCACGTAAAATCTCAGCGCATGCTGAGGCGCACAGTGCACAGAAGTCACCAACTTTCTGCAGAGTCAATAGCTACAGACCTCCAAACTTCTTGTGTTCTTCAGATTAGCTCAAGAACAGTGCGTAGAGAGCTTCATGGAATGGGTTTCCATGGCCGAGCAGCTGCATCCAAGCCTTACATCACCAAGTGTAATGCAAAGCGTCGGATGCAGTGGTGTAAAGCTCGCCGCCACTGGACTCTAGAGCAGTGGAGACATGTTCTCTGGAGTGACGAATCACGCTTCTCTGTCTGGCAATCCGATGGATGAGTCTCGGTTTGGCGGTTGCCAGGAGAACGGTACTTGCCTGACTGCATTGTGCCAAGTGTAAAGTTTGGTGGAGGGGGCATTATGGTGTGGGGTTGTTTTTCAGGGGTTGGGCTTGGCCCCTTAATTCCAGTGAAAGGAACTCTTAATGCTTCAGCATACCAAGACATCTTGCACAATTTCATGCTCCCAACTCTGTGGGAACAGTTTGGGGATGGCCCCTTCCTGTTCCAACATGACTGCGCACCAGTGCACAAAGCAAGGTCCATAAAGACACGGATGAGTGAGTTTGGTGTGGAGGAACTTGGCTGGCCTGCACAGAGTCCTGACCTCAACCCGATAGAACTCCTTTGGGATGAATTAGAGCGGAGACTGCGAGCCAGGCCTTTTCGTCCAACATCACTGCCTGACCTCACAAATGCGCTTCTAGAAGAATGATCAAAAATTCCCATAAACACACTCCTAATCCTTGTGGAAAGCCTTCCCAGAAGAGTTGAGGCTGTTATAGCTGCAAAGGGAGGGCCAACTCCATATTAAACCCTACGGATTAAGAATGGGATGTCATTAAAGTTCATGTGCACGTAAAGGCAGGCGTCCCAAAACTTTTGGCAGTATAGTGTGTATTTTACATTGTTAACATATATATTAGTTATGAACTAACAATGAGCAATACTTCTACTGCATTTATTAACTCGTTCCCTGCCATTGACGGATATGTCCGGCTTTCCGTGTTTTCACTGATATATGGTAGGGGGCGCTATTATGCATCTTCTGAAAGAGTACTGAATCTCCTGATCAAAACACAGGCAAAGAAGAAGCAGAAACATGCGATAGCATATGTAAGCGGATGCATATGTAAAATATCACAATCATAAACATTCAGCAGCATATAAATCAAAACTGCCCAACGTTATCGAATTAAAAGTCGATACATGACTCCATCCATGTTTTGATCACCATTCTGAATCCCATCTGGACAAAGTCTTTGACAAAAATGCATTTTTCTTAGCTTTTTGCTCAAAATGTTGCCTTTTTTATGAAAATTTCCCACATTTAAGTGCTGATAAAAAAAGAATGCATTAAGCTAGAATAAAATGTTTTTGTTTGTTTGTTTGTTTTTAAAGCAGAGGGTCTGTTCGTTCTTTATATTGCATGTTCAGATATCAAAATATTCTAGGGGCCATGACAATTTTGTGAAAATGTAAAAAAATGCTGGTGGTGGCTGGCAACTTTTTTTTTCTTTTTTTTTTAATGCTGTAAGGGAAAGGGTTAATCATTGTTGCTCATAGTAATCAACATTTACTAATATATATTTAAGATCAAAAGTTGCATCTGTTATAATTAGTTAATGCACTATGAACTGACATGAACAAGAACATTTTTATTTACTAACATTACCAATGATTAATAAATGCTGTAAAATACATTTCTCATTGTTAGTCAAATTTAGATAATGTTAAAAAATTAACTAATGGTAAAAAAATTTAACTTATTGTGAAATGATACTGAAATTACAAATGTATTTCCTCCAGTAATAAAATTATAATAAGTAATAAAATTAATACAAATAGTCTAATAGTCATTCTAATGAAAGATTTACTATTTTTGCTCATTACAGTGTTGCATTGTTAGCTTAGCAACATGCTAATATCAAACTCTATTGCAATCAATTGAGAATTGAATAGTCTATTTTGAGTGTTTCAAATCAGTCACCTATGAGGTTTAATTTCAATTAAGATGCTGCCTTAGAAGGTAGCTGCCTATGTAGGCAGTATACAGGAAGACTACACACTAGGGTTTGGATCAGAGCTTCCGTGTCTGTGTCAGTCTGTAGCACATTGTGACTGGTAGGGCATTTCTGATTGATTGTTAGTGGATAATTACAAATAGCGAGACCGAAGGGTTAAACCGTGCCGCGTGGTTTGTTCGATAAGAACAAAGGGGTCAAAGGTCAGCTGGGTGTTGAGTGCTGATCCTATTCTTCAGTTTGTAGCAATAGGGCTCCCTCCAAGGAAATTATTTGTTGTATTCTATTTGTTCAACGTGCACACAGGGGACCATAATAAAATATATAGCAAAGGTTCAAAAGGCTTCAAGGTCAAATATAACTAGACTCTTTTTAAATGTTAATTGGGTTTTCGTGTTCTATTTTCACCTTTTATTTTTCTGATGTGTTTTGAACCAACAGCCGACACAAAGCAGTCACGAACGCCTCGCCGCACACAACAACCAAAGACCCTGAACACGCCAGAGGACTCCACATACTACACACTCATTCATGTGAGTCAACATCACACAATGACACTCACTTTATCTGAGGATTATCTGGGCTTCTGCTTAAATGATCTTTCTCATGCTGGGTCTTTTCCAGAGGTCTGTCCAGGACGATAAAAGGAGGCCGAGAAAACAAAGGTAAATCAATTAGAAGAAGTGTTATACTTCTTCTATTTATATTTAAATCAGCAAGTGGAGGCAATTTATTGTCTCAGAAATACACTACTATTCAAGTTTGGTGTCAGAAAGACTTCTTAATATTTTTTAAAGAACTTTTGCTCACCAAGACTGCATTTATTTGATCAAAAATATAGTAAAAACAGTAATATTAATTACAATTTAAAGGAACTGTATTCTATTTTAATATATGTTAAAATGACATTTATTCCTGTTATGGCAAAGATGAATTTTCAGCATCATAACTCTTCAGTCACATGATTGTTCAGAAATCATTCTAATATACTGATTTGCTGCTCAGGAAACATATCTCATTTTTATCAATGTTGAAAACAGTTGTGCTGCTTGTTTTTATGGAAACCAAGATATTTTTCAGGATTCTTTGATGAATAGAAAATTTAAATGTTTAAAAAAGCTTCTTTTTTTTTTAAATGTAAATTGCTGAACAAAAGTTTTTTATTTTTTATTTTTTATTAAAAAAACATTTTTATTACTGACCTCAAACTTCTGAACAGTGGTGTAAATGTGGTTGTTTTGCATTTTAATTTTGTTAAATCCAGTAACGTTTAACTGATTTAGAGGCAAGATAGAGATGTAAAAAAAAATGGTCAAAATCAAATCAAACGCAATGCATTGTGGAATAAAGTATTCTGTGCAGTGCACAAATTAGAAATGTTGTAGGTCATCATGGGTAAGAAATTTTGCATACTGGCATAAATACTTCAGAAGGGTATTACTCTACTGTTCCAAACATAGCCAAGCAAAGCAAAGTAATGCATAAGAAAACACTTGATATAAAGCTAAATCCCAACACACATGAATGGAATCAGTTCACCTAAAATCAAATTGAATAATTGTGTGAATAAAAATGCCAGTGTTGTCTCCAGGCCACTTTTTAATAGGCTCATATCTTAATTGCTCTTAAAAATTATCAGTATAACCATCTAGTCTGTCTGACTAATAATTAATGCAATGATATATGTTCTCATGCCAGACATACAGTAATGCAGGTAAAGAATATAGGTAAAGTTTTTGGTATAAAATCAATAAAAACTGAATTATTGACAATGTTCAGATTGATCAAATTACGCTAATAGCTGGCACATTATGGCTCGTTCCTGTAGTGTTTTCCTGTCAGGAGTGAAGCCAGCGTGACACATCCGCAGTGTCACAGTATGTGTGAAATATTGTGTGTGTGAACATGTATCTGGACCTCCATGAGCGCCGCTGACAGGAGATTTCACAGGCCAGCCGAGTGACGAACAGCTCTGACAGACAGACAGGGTGTTGGACGCTTTATAACAGAACTCACAGAGACGCACAACATCCAGGACGAGTCATTTTTGCAAATGAATAAAGTCAATATGAGCAGCAGCATACACCAGCGGACATACTTCATTCCAGTATTCATGAAATCAACTTTCATAATATGTATTCCTGGTCTTGTATATTTTTCTCATTGAATATCACTTGTAACTACTGTACGTCACATAAGCAGGTAAAATGGTTTGCGCATTTTATTTTGACTTGAAGAGTGAGAAGGTCAGTAGGACTGAACAATCTCTGGCTCTGTCTGATAACTGGCCCATGTTGTGTCAGAGAGAAATAGAGGAAGGGATTGGCAGTGGAAAGAGAGAAAACAGAGAGAGATAGGGGACCATTAAGGTATCTTGGGGGGAAAAAGGGCATGCTGAGGACATGCAGGTATTGAGGGAGTGTGCAGAACTACAGAGACACAGCAGACAGATGTAGCAGAACACTCGGTTTCTATAGGACTGTGTATCTGCCGTATGAATTAATCTCACTGTGTCCAGGTCACATTTCACTGAAAAATCTAAAGAAAACAAAAAGAAATTATATTTCTCATGAAGAAAATGAAGCATATTTTATTATGACCATTATGATTTTTGGCATTTTGACATTACAGCAATTTCATGTTTTCCACACAAATTCTCCTTACACAAACGCAGTCATTATTTAAATAAAATAATAAATTCAGCATAAACGCAGAAAAACATAAAACACAACGAAAAAAATATCCAACAAATGTTAAATAATTTTTTTTTTTAATTCAGAACAAGCACTAAAAAATATTTTTTCTTTTTTTTCATATAAAGTCATATAGTATTCAATTATTATAATTACTATTTTCTTAAAGACCCTTTTTATGACATTAAAATATATGATCTATTTTATATTAATATATTTCATATATTAATACTTTTTTGGCATTTGTAGACAAATTCTCCTTGATCAGATGCTTTCATAAATTTTTGTAAAACTTGCATTCAGCATAAAGACAAAAACAAATATTACCACAATGAAAAAATGCTTAAATACTTTATTATTTTAAGTATCATATTTAAAAGTATTAAATTATTATAAATATTTTTTTTTGGTAATAACAATATGCAAGTATAATATATTTTTCTATTTTATATTAACACTTTTGTTACGAATTTCCACTGAGGCGAGTTGCAGTGAGAACCCAAGTGCAGTTTTATTAAACAAGATATATATGAATAATCTGAATAATAATCCATAAACCAAACACAAAATAAACAAAAAGCAGAGCTAAACATAACACGACTTGACTTGATGCATGAACATAATATGAACAAACAAACTCACCACACTGGGTTACATGAACAAAGCTAGACAAAGGAACCATGGAACAAGAGGGCTATAAATACACAAGACTAATAATCAAGACAATGAACCAATCAGAGAACAAGACACATGACCACAACAAACCAAAGAAAACATGACACAAGACTAAGGAAGCACATGACAAACAGGAAACATAACTATGACTAAACTTCAAAATGAAAGACATGAACCAAAACAGACCTCCACATCCTCTGGAGCTTGGTACCCAGTTCCCCCCCAAAAAAATCTTTAGGGGAAACATGAGTGGTCATTGTGTGACTTGACTCTGACTCTTGACTCCATGATGGCAGGAGGCTCTGGCGTGGCGGCCATGACGTGGAGAGGCTCTGGCTTGGTGGCCATGTTGTCTGGAGACTCAGGCGTCATGGCCATGACATGAAGAGACTCTGGTGGGGCTGCCATGACGTGGAGAGGCTCTGGCATGGCGGCCATGTTGGCTGAAGACTCTGGTTCAGTGGCCATCTTGGCCAAAGACTTGAGCTCGGTGGCCATCTTGGTGGAAGACTCTGGCTCAGCGGCCATATTGGTTTCGAGCTTGGCTGGCATGATGTGAGCGGTTTCTGGCTTGGCAGGCATGACGTGAAGAAACTCAGGCTTGGCAGGCATGACTTGAGCAGGCTCAGGTATGGCTGGCATGACGTGAACAGACTCAGGCTTGACAGGCATGATGTGAACATTCTCTGGCTTGGCGGGTACTGTAGGATTGCGGGGCTCCTCATCCACAAAACCCATAGTAAATGATGAGCCACTCATTAACAGAGCATAGTCAATTAATTGGGCTGGGGAAAAATTTATTTTTGCCTCTGGCAATTGAGACTGAACCGGTTCATTTAGCCCCATCCTAAAATGTCCTTTAGGGTGCTTTCACATTAGCACTTTTGGTGTGCACCCGGGTTCGATTGACGTCAGAGTTCGGTACGTTTGGATGATATAAACACTGTCTTCTGAACTCGGGTGTGCACCAGAGAACCGTACCCGAGTCTGCTTAAAAAGAGTGGTCTGGGGTGCGGTTCAAATGAACTCCAGTGCTGTTCGCTTCTGATATGAACGCAAACGTACCAAATTGCGGAAGTGAACCGCTAATAATGCCGTATTATTTGATAAAAAAGTGTGTTTGTGTGTGTGTTTCACTCACTTTCCTGATGAGCATGACTGACATGCTGCAAGCAGTATTGTTGTAGTGAGCTGTAGTGTAGCCTATCTCGCTTCTGCTCACCTTCAGCGTTCTACATTCACGGCAAATAGACGCAAGTGCCGTTATGAACAAAACCAACGGTTCAAAAACAAAAATATAAAAGTGAGGAGCGCAACGTTATGCATTTTGCCACCTCTCCTGCGCCGTCGTTACTAAGCAATGGAGTAAACAGCTTCTGGTTTGATGATGCAAACGAAACGCGGTTCGGACCCAAATAATATAATGTGAACACAGTCCAGTGGGGGGAGGGGGAGCAATCGAACTTGGGTTCGGTCCAGGCAATCGAACCAAGTGTGAAAGCACCCTTAGTGCCATGTCATTAAAATCCACAAGGTGAGAAAATTCAAGAAACTCCTCGACATAATCCTCAATGGCTAGATTGCCTTGACGAAGGCACAGGAGACGAACGATAGGTTCATTGTTACGGGTCTAGATTTCTGTAATAAATAGTCCACTGAGGCAAGTTTCATTTGGAACCCAAGTGCAGTTTTATTAAACAAGATACATGAATAATCCATAAACCAAACACAAAATAAACAAAAGACTTAGCAGAGATAAACATGACTTGACTTGACTTGACTTGACGTATAATCATGACATGAACAAACAAACTCACCACAATGGGTTACACAAAC
Source organism: Anabarilius grahami (assembly GCA_003731715.1). NCBI lineage: Eukaryota > Metazoa > Chordata > Actinopteri > Cypriniformes > Xenocyprididae > Anabarilius > Anabarilius grahami. The sequence goes on along the minus strand of RJVU01019258.1, from coordinate 5,447,491 downwards.
AAAGCTAGACAAAGGAACCATGAAACAAGAGGGCTATAAATACACAAGACTGAGCAGACAAGGAACACCTGTGCACAATCAAGACAATGAACCAATCAGAGAACAAGACACATGACCACAAAAAAACAAAGAGTATATGACACAAGACTAGGGAAGCACATGACAAACAGGAAACTTTAATTTATATATTTAGTTGTTTGTTTGATATAATAAAGATAGAGAGAGACAGACAGGAAGTGCATCAGTAGGCCAGTGGGGCTGACTGATGTAACTGCATCAGCGGTCTAGCTGGCAGGCCATAGGCTTTTGGCTTCATTGGCTTCATAGATCGCTGTTTTCATTACATAAGCCCTGAGACAATGGATAAAGTCTACTGAAAGAACATTCGCATTTGAGTCTGCTAAGGAGCCATGAATCAGAGCCTGTCCTGAAGGCCATCGCTTACATACTGCAGAACAGCCATGAAATGCACTTAATATAGCATAATAGCCGCCCATTAATAGCAGCCTGCCATGACAAAAAAGACGTTATTTATGGTCGGGAACTTTGGCTAAAGGCAAGCAGGGTTTTCTGAAACAAAGAATTACAAATATAGCATTGTAAACAGGAATAGTTCTGTCATGATTCACTCAAACTCAAAAAAGTAGATGGGGACACCTTAAAAATAGTCCATATGACACGATACTATTCCATGCCTTTTGAAGAAACAAATCAATGACTTATGAATAATAATGACAGAATTTAATTTTATTGTGTGAACTATTCTTTAAAACTCGATGTGAAAGACTCATCTTAAAAATAAAGGTTCCAAAGGGGGATTTTTGCAGCGATGGCATAGAAGAACCATTTTTGGTTGCCCAAAGAACTTCAGCGAACAGTTCTTAAAAGAACCATTTTAAGAACATTTTAATAATCTACTAACCCTTTTCCATTATAAAGAAGCTTTTGTTAATTGAAAAGGTTTCATAGATGTTAAAGTTTCTTCACCGAACCATCAATGCCAATAAAAAACCTTTATTTTTGAGACTGTATAGGTACAAATTCATCTATTTTCTCTGCACCCACCAGCCCCAAAAAGCTGGACAATGATGACCAGTACTACCAGGGTTTGTCCAGCAGTAAATCCACAAGCCTGCCCAGTGACAGACGGCGGTCCAGCAAACGGAGAGCTTCCACTGAAAGAAGACGCTCTTCTGAGACACCACTGTCCGATGTCCCTAAATCTGATATCCCTAACGATCCAAAGGAGAAGAGGTGAAAAAACATTTGCATCATTCTGTCTGTTTAACAAATGCCCTCCTCAAGACGTTGACCTCACACTGCAATACACTGAGCGGTAGACATGATAAATGTGTTCGAGCAGGAGATGCAGATATCCCCGCTTTCTTTCACTTTCTCACTTGCATCTTCATTTCTGTGTGAAGTCATGCTTTATCTGCCCCTCTCTGTCCACAGGCACTCGTTCTCTAAAATGCCCTCTACAGAGAGTCAAAGTGAGGACAACCCCTATGACTACAGAAAGATACTGAGGAAGACCTCCCAGAGACGAAGACTTCTAACACAGCCATAACCCTCAACAACAGGACTACTGTAAATACTGTCAGTGACTGATTTGGTCTGCAAAAAAATGCTGTTTGTCCTTAAAGGAAGAGCTCACCTAAAAGTGAACATTCTGGCATAATTTACTCATCTTCGTGTCATTCCGAACCCATGTGGTTTTCTTGCGTGGAACACAAGGAGATATCTTGAATAATGTACCATCTGCTCTTTTCCACACGATTACAAAAACAAGAACTGAAGCTTTCAAATCTTCAATTAGCCACAAAGTGATGTTTAATTCATCAAAGAATCATTCTTTTGAGTCAGACTTAAATTGCTTGAAATGATTTGTTCACAAATCTGACTGATCCGATTGTGGTGGTTAACAGCTCACTGGAGGGGAAGAAAAAAACTTTGGGTGACTGTTACCGTTTTGGGTTGGTTTCCCCCCAAAAAAAGTTGAAATGGAAGTTGAAACGAAAGTTGTGATAGACTTTTCTTCTCTATTGTCTATTTTCTTCTCAAAATAGAAAGAAAACGTAGGGCGGGACTTAATTTTGTCTATTGGGAATTGATTGGATGGTTGTGATTTGCTATTGGTGGATCTCATGTGAGTGACCGGTTGCCCCGCCCTCACGCCAGTATCAGAGAAGAGAAGAGATAGTATTTCAAGGGGGGAGGTGGGGGTTAAATTAAAGATTATGAGGGCACATTCATTTTTTTTAACAAAAAACTTTTTAAAAAACTGTATTTTTAAAAAGATAAATAATGTGCACAAATAAATCATTTATAATAAATACTGCAATATGGCTTTAGTTTAAATAGTTACGAAAGTAGTGTCCAATTATTGTTTTTTGCTGTACAGAATGTAACAATATCTAGCTAATCAGAGACTTAATGAATAGAAATGATGTTTTCATTGATGGAGCCAAAGAGCTGACATTGTAACCGGACATTTGTGCTGCACTTGCTTGATTTTTAACTCAGGTTTAGCAGTTGATGTTTTGTATATGTTGATCCATTCTGTATAAGTCTCTTTGTGAATAAAGATTTGTCTTCAAAGACATTCATAAATTGGTTATATATTTCCACTAATTAGGGGTTATATTCGAATGAATGTCTCTAATGGATCCTGGATGCTTTGATTTAGTGAGTCAGACTTGCTGCATCATTTCTGCATAAATATTAACAGGACATAAAAATATGGATTATATTTATAATTTCCCAGATGCATGTACAGTATGCATTTGTATCTTGTTCACATAATGCATAGATACGAATATATTTGTATTCTTGAAATGTCACTTATTTGTAAATAAGATTTTCTTAATATTTAATTCTGTAATTAGTCAAATTAAATGATAAAATGCATACAATAGTGTACATAATGGTTGATGTTAAACCCAGAGCAGACTAAAGCTACAGAGAAATGTAATTATTGAACCAGTTTCATTTTCTTCTGCCCATCTACAGCATGTGTCATTGTTTCTTAGCCTAATCTTAGTTCATATGAAACACATTGTTTGTATTAAAGGGTTCTGGAATTCACGTTTAGGTAAGAGTAACAGTGGAAAGCAGGTTCCAGAAATTAATACATAATGAATTCCAGTTATATTTAATAATTGATCAAATATTTTTTTTTCAGTGTGATGCTCATTTTAGTATCTTCATGTATTGACATTGAACAAAACATTTCCACGATGTAACTCTCTTGACATGCTTTTCTATGTATTTTTGTCGATTAAACTTGTCTACACACCAACCATAACCTGCTTAAGTTGTAATTATCTGCATCTTTTTATTTCACTTTATTTCGACATTATATAGGGTTTCGTTTTATTCTATGCAGAAATAAATAGCATGTGTGGCATGGCGCGCGATCACCGCAAACAACACACACTGGCATTGAGAATAAATAAATTAATCGTAATGTTTTGATTAATTCTAGGTTATCCCAATCATGTTTGAAACTGGGTCTCCAATTTTCACATTAATACGAAATGGTTTGATGATGGGGGCAGGGATATGGACTACAGATCTGAATGTCATGGTCCATGAACCAGCCCGGCTGCTCCTCCTGCTTCTGATGAAGTCTGTTCACTGCTAGAGTAAAGCAATTACAGAATCTACAAAAAAAAAAAAAGCACAGATGCGGGTGGTGCGCCAGGAGGCGCATAAACTAGTTTGTGTGGTCACGATTAACGACGCAAAATAGTTCGTCAAGAGCCGAAACGCGTCGGAATTTCTCTGGTGACGTGAGGGGGATTATTTTTACGCCACAAGAAGCTTTTATTACCGCTAAAGTTGCAAGTTTGCATGTTGGAGAGCCCGCGCAACGGATTGCTTTTTAGAAATGTACTGTGAATCCTCAACTTGCATTTGCAGCTGAGCTATATGTGAAAGAGAATGAGAGGCAGTGGATGTCTGTGTCTCCATCAGTGCCAGTGTTTCTCCATGAGTTCAGTGACGGTCTCCGGCTGCTCCAAATCATTGCGCACGGCGCACCAATTGAATAAAGACACTCTGTCTCGGCTGTTCTCCATCAGAGGGGTTTGAACATCTTTGTATGAGCACCTTAGAAATTAAGGCACTTGATTCGAAGCGTTTGGACAGGTGTGATTGTGAATACATCGCGCACGCAGCTGGATTTTGCGCGCATTGGGCAGGATTCAGCACCACGGCTGCGGACAGCTCCCGTTCCCCCGTGACGCGCGTCTGGATGGCCGCTGCTCGCGTCTCTCTGTCGCTGCTCTGATCCGCTCTATTCGCGATGGCATCACACGGGTTTTGGTTTTTAGGTGCTGAAAACGCGGCTGGAAACGACAGTCAAAGCCCGAACACCCGTAAGTGGCATGGCGTCAAAAGGAAGCCTGAAATTGTGTTTTATATATAAGTGGCTATGAGACAAAGAAATGCGACATTTATTGTGTCTTGAATGCTCAAGGTTAATTTAAACCTCGAAATGTAATGTCAAGTGTGTCGTATGATAAACAACCGAATTTATTTCGGCATTTTAAGACCAATACCCTGCCATGGATTATTGATGTTCTTAATGGAAGTTTTATGACTGATATGGTGTTAAAATCACACGCGCTTGATCGTTTCAGCCAGAGCATGGTGTCAGGCGGCGGCCCAGAAATTCAGCGGAGGCATCAGCTCCAAATTATGTGGTACGTTTATTTTTAACATCAAGTCTATATTTAAGATTTTTATTTGTGCCTCACCTATATTCCTAAAATATAACATGGCTATGATTACATCAGCGCCAGATTAGAAAAAGATCCGAATTCAGAAAAAGGCATTTTATATGTTACATACATATGGTTGAACTATTTAAAATCATTTTTAAAAAGCATATTTTCGTTTTCAGAGTCTTGACTCTGAAAACTCCTACTATAATTAGGTGCAGTTTAAAAAGTAACCCTTTCCTACAATTTGAGATGTTGTTTTTTTTGTTCAGTTAATAGAGTAATCATTTCTTCTGTAGCTCTGTTAAATGTCGGGGAGGCTGAGAAAGCAGCTCAAGCCGCAGTTAAAGCTGAAGATGAGCCTACAGCCGAGAGCTGCGGCTGTAACAAACCCTGTAACTGCTCCAAAGCCACCGCGTGTTTCTCTGATCTCTATTCAACAGGTAAATCACCTCATATCACATCACTATCTGGAGCACAGATCAACCTGAAAAAAAGGACAAATTGCCTGGATATGTTACGTGGTTATATTGGTTATATTACATGGTTTTATTCGATTTCTAAATGGTGTCAGATGTTTTGTTTGTGCTTCATCCAAGCGACGTTTTCGTTAAAACTCGTTAATATGTATTTTTGCGTATCCATTTCTTTATGTTGCACGTATTGTTTGACAGGCTACTTATTTATAAATGTCAGGG
>RJVU01019258.1:5401428-5438772 GCA_003731715.1 Anabarilius grahami | reverse complement strand
TAGGCATTGAAGAAGGTCACCCACCACACACACACACACACACACTCTTTTTTTTTAAAGTAAAGCTGTGGTTTTATCTCACATTTGGTGTTTTTTTTATTTTTTAAATTGAGTTTCAAAAAAATTTAATTTCATGATTAGAGACAAAATGTGTTTTATTTGGTGCCCAGCCAAGAAAAATATTTTTTTTTCTTTGAAGACAGCATACATCTCATGTCAACTTTGTGAAATATTTCCTAAAATAACAAAAATAATTGCACAACATTTTAATATATGTTTGTAACAGATTATTATTATTAATTCCAGCATATGACGACACTATATTCTGAGAGCAATTTCTATTATTATTCTATCATTATACCTTTCAGAGCCATTTTTCAATCAAAAAAGGAGCAGCCGCACTTGGAATCGGTACAGAAAGTGTCATCTGCATTAAAGTCGATGAAAGGTTAGTCTGGATTGTCACCACTGACGCATTATTTCATGACGGCACGACTGAGAAATGTACGTTTTAACGTTATAAACACTAAACCATATGACTTCAGCTTTACTGCTCTCATTTCTGCCAGGGGTAAGATGATTCCTTCCGACCTTGAGAGGAGGATCATTGAAGCCAAGCAGAAGGTAATTTCAATGACCGTATCTCCATGACCGTCTCGTGTGTCTCGCCTGGGTCTGTTTGAATAATCTGTCTGGTTCTGTGGCAAAATGGGCCCTTGAATAACCCGCTGATTTCTTTCTCACAGGGATACGTGCCGTTCTTTGTCAGCGCCACGGCCGGCACTACGGTTTATGGTGCCTTTGATCCTTTGATCGCTATAGCGGACATCTGTAAGAAGCATGATATCTGGATGCATGTGGATGTGAGTAGATCTGCTTCCCTGAACTTACATGAACTTCCTGAACATTTCACCTCAGTGGACGGTGATCCAAGAGTGATCTCAGTGTTGGCACAGCCTAAGTATAATTCTCTGGATGCTGAACTGAGGACCTTCTCGATTGTTCTGCATTACTGCCTGTAACATAGGGCTATTGAGTGCTGATGAGCTCTATAAAGTACAGTACTGTGTCTTAGGCACATCCCCCAGTATTTTCACCCCCGAAAAAAGGTTTTAAGCCAGTTATTTATATCTTTTGCTGTAGTGTGTCAGTAGGAAATATCAGTTCACATTTCCAAACATTCATTTTGCCATTAATTTTATTAATCCAGTGACATTTTTGAATACACAAGGAGTCTGACAACAGCTGGTGCTTGATACGGAGATCTGATCTCACCATCATTGAATCTGTCCTGAAGAAACAGATGAAACTGAGACAAACTAAATCCAGAAGAACTGTGGCCGTGTCTCCAAGACGCTTGAAGAAACCTTTCTGCAAAGTTACCAGAAAAACGATGCTCAAGTGTACCTGGACAAAAGCTGTTTTAAACACAAAGGGTGGTCACACCAAATATTGATTTGATTTAGTTAAAGGTGCTAAATAGGATGTTTTGTTTTATACATTTTTGCAATATTACTTGAAACTATCTTTACTAACTGATAAAAGAGTATTTATTAGGTGCACTGAAAGGAATATTATTAATATACATCATCTGTGCACGAGGTAGGGCCTTAAAAACATCAGCCAATCGTTTACGCGATCATCGCGTAAAGGATTGGCCCTCTGGCTTGTCAATCACTGCCATGATGTTCCTTGTGAGAGACGCGCGGCTGCGCGCTCCAGTAACTTTCCACACTCCACAGGCGCCGCATGCAATGTTTTTGTCAGGAGACAGGAGTAACAACTGCAGATTATGAGTTACCTGCGGTGAGTCCGACATAATGAATCCACTAAGTGTGTGCGCGGCTTTAAGTCGATTGTAAGGCCGATTATGAATGTAAATTGATACTTATGACTGATCGCGCTCAAATGCGTCCAGTCAGAGCCAGTTGCGATTACAGTTGGTGTTCAAATTCCATGTGAAAGTATATAAATCTGCTTCAGGAGCAGGAAACAATCGCTGTATGTTGAGCATATTCTTAGAAAGTTTTAGCTAGTCGTTAAATGTGTGCCCGGCTTAATAACACAGCGAATGCCGGTGGTAAACACTCGTGTTCCAATACTCGTGCACGAGTTTTGGGAGGCGTTCCCTCGAAAAGAGCTGTGAAGGAGGGGGGGTTGTTCTTACGCATGCGCTCATTTAAAAAAATCAGTCGACGAAAAGATCCTCTGTACCACCTTTAATAGAAGTTAATTGATAAATAAAATCTATTTTGTTTGACAGTATTTTTGAAAGCATCCTCACTTTACAGCATTTTTACACAAGTGCCTAAAACTCTTCACAGTACTGTATCTTTGCAGGTCGGTTTCTTCAAGCATTTTGGAGACACGGCCACAGTTCTTCTGGATTTAGTTTATCTCAGTTTCATCTGTTTCTTCATGTAATCACAGACAGATTCGATGAAGGTGAGATCAGATCTCTGTGTGGAGCACCGGCTATTGTCAGACTCCTTGTGTATTCAAAAATCTCACTGGATTATTAAAATTAAAGGGTTAGTTCACCCAAAAATGAAAATTCTGTCATTAATTACTCACCCTCATGTCGTTCTACACCCGTAAGACCTTCGTTCATCTTCAGAACACAAATTAAGATATTTTTGATGCAATCCGATGGCTCAGTGAGGCCTCCATTGACAGCAAGATTATTAACACTTTCAAATGTCCAAAAAGGTACTAAAACATATTTAAATCAGTTCATGTGAGTACAGTGGTTCAACCTTAATATTATAAAGCGACGAGAATACTTTTTGTGCACCAAAAAATCAAAATAACGACCTTTCGACAATATCTAGTAATGACCGATTTCAAAACACTGTTTCATGAAGCTTAGAAGCTTTACGAGTCTTTTGTTTCGAATCAGTGGTTCAGAGCGCCAAAGTCACGTGATTTCAGTAAACAAGGCTTCGTTACGTCATAAGTGTTTCGAAATTTCAATAGTTCACGTGACTTTGGCTGATACGCTCCCTGAACCACTGATTCAAAACAAAAGATTCGTAAAGCTTAGAAAAATACTGAAAATATTGATGTGTATAAGACTTTTGCACAGTAGTGTATATATTGCTTATATGTAAAGTCAGGGATTTGAACAAAGCCCTAACCCTAATAATTAAACTTCTGTGTAGGACTTCTCCTATACTGTTGAGAAAAGGTGTGCTGTTACTTTTCTAAGAAATCAAACTTCTGATTTTCACCTAGTGGTCAATAAAACAGCAGCCTAGCAACTACTAAGTGATGACTTAGCAACCAGTCAGAATACATTAGCAACCACATATCTACCACTAAAAACACCCTAGAAATTGCATAGAAACATGCTAAAAACTACTCATAACACCTAGTACCCACCTAGAACAACTGCACCCTAGCACCTGCATAGCAATATACTAAAAATCTCTTAGAACACCTTAGCAATTGCATTGCAATGCCCTATCAACCACCTAACCACTGAGAACACTGTAGCAACTGCAGGGCAATTCTCTAGTAACCAATAAGAACACTCTAACAAACACCAATGCTCTAAAAACCACTCCGAACACCTAAGGGCCACCCAGAATTTTTTGCTTGTGGCATTTTTTTTTTTTCTTTTACGGAAAATGTAAAAATCTCATGATTTGTTCTGTTGAACTAGCTGTGTTTGAAATTTGGCACAGAGCGAATTTAGCAGGAATGTAATAAATGACCTCCTTTAGAAGTGTAGCTTCATCTAAATGTTTTCTATTAGAGGAATTACCTTCAATCAGTCTGTGTGAGTGTGTACATGTGTGTATTCATTCTCACGGGGCTGATAAGATTAATGCGATACCCTATTCCTCAATTTTGCTCTTTTTTTTCCCGGTGATGCTGTAGCCTCTGGCATTTCCACAGCAACACAGACATATTGTGGAGGCATGCTGGAACTCAAACTCATGCATTGCATTTGGATGTGCCTCATTCATCAACCTAAAGGCAGCAGCTAGACATGTAGTACAGATGAGACCTATATCCCAGTCCTCTGTTGTCTCAAATGGGCTGTAAATATGATGTATCTGAATATATGGATGAAAAAGAAATATAATATCTGCCTTTAGAAATATAATAATAAAGATGAGTATCATGGTTTCGGTCATATCTCAAGTGGTGCTCATTGCAGAGCCAATAAGGCAAATGGGTGGTCTAGTCCAGCTCCACCTCTATGGTTCTAAGGGGTGGATCTTAGAAAATTAGGGCTATAGGATTAAGATTAGGGTTAGGTTGATTGGACCTTATAGCTCCACCGAGGGGGGATCTGGATGGCAAGCTCCACCTATTGATTGCAGTGAGCGGCCTCTCTCATATCTGTATTAGTATATCAAGATTAAACCTTCCTTCCCCTTTTCTAAAATGAGAAAGACAAACATGTTTCTATTAATACATAAAAGAATGCCTTTAAAATGACTGTTGCCTCTGTGCTCATACAGGGAGCATGGGGCGGAAGTTTGCTAATGTCCGGAAAACACCGGTGGAAGCTGAATGGAGTCGAGAGGTCAGTACAATATGCATTTCTTATCGACTAAATGTCTAGTTCAGTAATGAAAATCTATCTGTTGGCTTATTGGTTCTCTCAACACTGGTGCCATGGCCTATTGGTAACACTTCTTAAGGCCCATTCACACCAAGAATGATAACTATAAAAACAACTATAATGATAACTATATATGCGTCCACACCAACGAACAATAATGGTCCGTTTTTTCTAAGCTCACATGCAACGGTTTCAAAGTGTGTACAACATGTTTTTGCTGTTCTTGCATTTACACAGCTTTAACCAGCAGATGTCCTCAGCATGCTATGTTTCGAGTGAATAGCTAGTGTAACCGATCTAATCTAACAGTAAATTTAGCTGATGAAGTCAATATAGTGGAATAAAAACAACATCTAGTCTTTTTCACTGCCACTTTAAAGGAAGCAAGACAATGTTGTCTCAAACTAGCACTGGATACCTGAGGTAATTTCATGTTACACTGTTTGCTAGCCTGGCATAATGATCTCATCGTTAATACTTCTCACCATTTATTCCAATGGTATGATTGGTTTCCATTCATTTTCTTTAAAGTATCCTTGAAAAGGGGGGTTGACTTGTCAAACAGTGGTGGCTTTTTCTGGACCTCGGCGATTAAATTCTCCACAATGTCGTCTGCCATTTTAACTGCGCAAGCCCTTAAAATTAGAATGGATTCTGATTGGCCGACAGTGTTTTATCATTCAACAGCTGAAAAAAAAAACATTCTGAAAGTGATCCCAACGATATCATTTCCCTATATCATTATCGTTGTAGTCGTGGTGTGGACTCTGCTATTCTTTTATATTTAGAACGATTTTTAGAACTATATCTTTATTGTTATCTTTATAGTAGGGCTGGGACAATGCATCGATTCTCAATTTGCAAAACACAGAATCTAGAGCGATTTTGATATTTTCCGATGTATCACGATTCTCTCTAGAATCAATTCTGAGCTTAGTTTTTAAACAGCAGATGGCACTACTATGCTTTAGAAACATAGTCGTGCACTGCCTGCTTCCAGTTTCTTTACACACACCACTTAAACCTAAAATAATAATTCATAAAGTTCGAAAAGGTTGAAGCGAATTGCATCATAAAAGCATTCTGAGCCAAGGTGCAAGTATATTTAACCACTCACATGACTCAGCTGAACACAGGAGCGCTGTCTAGCAGTCTTCTTCGTGAGCGTTTGAGAGTGTGCGGTTAAAAGCTAGCCTAGAGCGCCATCTGCTGTTAAACCTAATCTCAGAATCGATTTGAGAGAGAAAATATCAGGATCGATCCAGATTCATTGTATTGATCGAGAATTATTGTATCGCCCCAGCCCTACTTTATAGTTATAGTTCTTGGTGTGAACGGGCCTTTAATCTACACAACTCTTTATTAAAACTTTTCTTATTACTTACTTAATTAGCCGGTGCACAGTCTCCGTGCAAGCTATGAGAATTCTTAAGATATCTAGTCCGCCGTGACAACCCTTACATTTCATTCTCATCAATAAATGCTTAATTCCAAGAGTTGTCATGATTGAAATACATTTTTGAAAAAAATTGAAAAGTTTCCCCCATGAAATGATTGGATTTGATCATTTTTCTATTGACTTGACATTTCACTGCACAGCACAGTGCCTCAGGGAGAAATGTTGTCTGAATCAAAATAAATTATTATGTATCTATTTATTCATTTCATGCACAATGATGTGGTATTTAAATTATTTTTATACAATTTTAGGGCTAATTCTATGACCTGGAACCCTCATAAAATGATGGCTGTGCCCTTGCAGTGCTCTGCTCTGCTGGTTCGAGAGGAGGTGAGACTCTGCTTTCTCCATCAAAACCCAAACTTAACGTATTATTACAGAGGCCCCAAAAAGTATTCAAACATGCACAGTAGTCATATGAAGGTCATTGCAACAAACATTTGTTTTATTTTGTGTAATTTGTTTCCATCCTCTTCTTGTTATCTGATCCAGGGACTGATGCAGGGCTGCAATCAGATGCAGGCCTGTTATCTGTTCCAGCAGGACAAGCACTATGATCTGTCCTACGACACAGGGGACAAGGCCCTGCAGTGCGGCCGCCATGTGGACATCTTCAAACTATGGCTAATGTGGAGAGCTAAGGTATTGACAGCTTTATGTTTAAAGAGTTAATTCACCCAAAAATAAAATGTTTCATTACTTACTCACCCTCATTTCATTCCACACCCGTATGACCTTTGTTCATCTTTGGAACACAAATTAAGATATTTTTGATGAAATCCGATAACTATCTGACTCCTCAGTAGACAGTAATATAATCACCACTTTCATGGTCCAGAAAGGTACTAAAGACATCTTTAAAATAGTCAACATGACTGCAGTGGTTCAACCTTAATGTTATGAAGTGACGAGAATACTTTTTGTGTGCAAAAACAAAACAAAAATAATGAATTTATTCAACAATATCTTCTCTTCTGTGTCATTCTCCTACACTGTTTACGTCCAGCGCTTCCAGGTTCTACGCCAGAATGCAGACTCATTATTGGCTGGCTCCTGTGTCAGAATCACAACGTAAACATTGTCTGCCAATAATGAGTCTGCGTTCTGAAGTAGAACCTGGAAGCACTGAATGTAAACAGCGTAGAAGAATGATACAGAAGAGAAGATATTGTTGAATAAAGTCAGTATCTATCTATCTATCTATCTATCTATCTATCTATCTATCTATCTATCTATCTATCTATCTATCTATCTATCCATCCATCCATCCATCCATCCATCCATCCATCCATCCATCCATCCATCCATCCATCCATCCATCCATCCATCTATCTTAAGGCCAGAACACACCAAGCTGACGGTCGGACGTCGGGCAATGTCGGGCCGTTTTTGAGCGTCGGTCGGCTTAGTTTTTTCAGTGTGTTCCACACCGTTGGCTCTAGTCAGATGCTGTTAGGGGTTTTTGGGCCGATTCAGCAATGTTTAATCGCCTTTGGGCTGTCGGTGAGAGAGATAACTCTGATTGGCTGTTCAGCTTTGCGAATTAGTCAGTGCACAAGAATAAAAGAGAAAGTGATAAAAGCAAGCAAAGAAGTCAAGACGGTGCCGACAGAAGGCTGTAATTATTTTACGTCATCTTACCTGAGCTTTCAAATGCACAATTTGTCGACTGGAATTAAGAAATTAATCAGTGTGATTGATATTCAAAATGGTAAGCAAGCGCTGCTTTGTTTACGGTTTGTTTATCTGCAGTCCTAGTTTCGGTCTCCCTTTTTGAATGATAAAAATACACTATTGATGCCTGCTGAATTAGATCGATATTTATACTTACACGCAGGCGCAGAACACACATGCTAGTTGACAGTCGCCTTTAATCCTTTTGGTGTGTTCAAGCGCAGTTTTTTGGCCAAGACACAGCTAACAAGAGGCGACAACACAGTCAGCTTTCATCACCGCAAGTTCTTTGATGTCGGCTTGGTGTGTCCTGGGCTTTAGGTTAACCTAACTTTAAACTATTGAACATTTTAAGACAAGAATAAGTTGGCTCTAAGACAAACCAGCATCACAGTTGCCCTGCCTTAAATGACCTCTGTAAAGACACTTGGGACTGTAGTTTTGCTACAAGGTCATCCAAATTGATTGGTTGTATAGTGAGGTATGATGTTGCCACAATGTTTGTCCTCTCTCTTCTTCTCTGAAGGGCACTATTGGTTTTGAGGCTCAGATTGACAAATGTCTGGAGCTTTCAGAATATCTCTACAACAAGATCAAGGACAGGGAAGGATATGATATGGTGTTTGATGGAAAGGTAAGTCTTATTGGATGTTTTTAATTCTTTTGGCTTACTCTTGCATCCTGTCATCAATGATTTTTTATTCAGTAGAAATCAAGAATAGAGGAAAGAGAAAATCACCTTACTTAAAAAAGGGATTAGGCAAAATAGTAAACTACAAAAACAACAGGCCATTTCTGCTGACAGAAATTCTCTGTTGTTGTTTGGTTTGAGCAAAAAGAATAGGATATTAATGGACCACACATAGTCTGTGCACTGATGCCCCCAGCATATTACACACAATAATGCTAATAATAGTAATATCACCAAAAAAAAACAATAATGGAAAGACATTTTCTGTTTTGTTTTTTTTTACAGTGAGGCTACCACACCACAATTTGAATTCATTTTCTGTGGCATTCCATTATTGTGACATAATCCAATACAATATAACCCACCCGTCTTGGTCAGGTGGGCTCTTCCTGAATAAACAAGCTGCAGTGTTGATTAGGCTTATGTTGATGTTCAAAAGTCTGACTGTGTGGGACTAAACGTGATATAGATGCACACTACCATTCATAAGTTTGGGGTCTGTAATTAACAACATTAATTAACAACATGGACTTAGGGTTAGGAAGAGGGTTTGTTTTCTATTTGAATATAATTTAAAATGTAATTTATTCTTTTGATGGTAAAGCTGTCAGAAATCATTCTAATATGCTGATTTGCTGCTTGAAACATTTCTTATTATTATAAACGCTGAAAATAGTTGTGCTGCTTCATATTTTTGTGGAAACCGTGATACATTTTTTTTTTAGGATTCTTGTTGAAATGTGTCCTTGCTGAAAACAAGTATTAATTCTTAAAAAAAAAGAAGAAATTCTGACCCCCAACCTTTTAAACAGTAGTGTCTGTGTAATGTGTGAATGTGCTAATTAATTCATAGATGCTGCTTTAATATTATTTATGCTTTTTAAGGAATCTAATCTGTGTAGTGTGGTTAATTTATTTAATTGTTTAAATGTATTCAGAATTTTAAAAATGTTAAATTCCTTTAATTTAATTGGTAACACTTTACAATACGGTTGCTTTAGTTAACATTAGTTAATACATTAACTAACATTAACCAACAATGAGCAATACATTTGTTATGGTATTTTTTTTAGTCTTTGTTAACTTTAGTTAATAAAAATACAACCGTTCATTGTTAGTTCATGTCAGCTCAGGTTCATTTAAATAATACTGTATTAACAGATACAATGTTTGATTTTATTAATAATGTATTAGTAAATTAACATTAATTGTGATTAATAAATGCTGTAGAATTGGTCATTGTAAGCTTATGTGAACAACTGGAAAAAAATGTTATTGTACCATTTAATTTAGTCCTGAATTGTCAGGAAATAGCACATCTGCTAAAGATACAAAACACACAGTATTCCTAAATCATACTTGATACTTTTTTTTTTTTTTTAAACAACGATCTTCTCTAAATTTAAATGCAAGCCCTGTATTTCCAAGTAATTTTGTCCAATGCAGAGCTGACTGTGTGCACTAATTCAGCTAACATGAAATGTTTCACCCTTGAAATGACTGAGCAGTCGTTCGAGGCTCATTTAAATGTAAATTGTGCCTGGTGCCAATGTGACAAAATGATTTGGCTGGAGGCTTCTCAGTGAGCGCACCCTTGTTGAAGTCAGCGCAGTGCAAGGCGAGGAAGGTTGCGGTGTTGCAGTATGATCGAATGACATTTAACAAAACATTTCAGCTCTCGATCTGATGTTTAGCAAGCTCTTTTTGGTTCTAGCACTGTGAGGTATGACTCGATCTGTGTTTTGTCTGTGTGTCCCACCATCTGAATGGCTAATGAGTCCTTTTCACTGGTGCATGGAGGCATTCTTCTCCAGCATGGTCCCTGGAGTCCCACAATGGGGATGAGGGCCTCTAATGGACTGTAGTGTCTGTCTATGAGCTACCTGCTCAAGCGCTCAACGCAAAGCCTTTTGATTGAATAGATTACATGGCTGCTTCCAAACTGAAAGCGACAAAAATTCCCATTATGGCCCTAGACGGCCCCTAATCAAATATTCCATCACGGATCTTTAATGGACTCCCCAGAGTGCTCTATTTATGCAAGCGTGTGTTGTACGTTAAATTGAGTGATAGGTATGTGTGTGTGTTGCGTGAATGTACGCTGATGCTATCTGGTGGTCTCGTGTCCTTGCAGCCTCAGCATACCAATGTGTGTTTCTGGTACCTTCCACCGGGTGTGCGCTACCTGGAGGACAAAGTGGAGAAAATGAAGCGTCTGCACAAGGTGAGAAAAATTCGATTCAATCAATGGATGTGAGCTGAACTCTTACATTTCAAATGATGCATATTGCTTTTGCAGCAATGATATATTGCAGTAAAAAAGAATATTAACCTTAAGGCTCTGTTTGGGGGTTCTGAAAGACCCTACACTCTAAAAACTGCTGGGTTAAATATGGACAAAACACGGGATTGGGTTGTTTTCACCCAGCCATTTTTTTCAACCAATTTTGGATTTATTTTTTTAGCCAGCAATATAGTAATATAGTAAAAGGCGTGTTTTTGCTCACCCCCAAATAGGGGCAAATTTGTGGGGTATTTTAAGCTGAAACTTGACCAGACTAGAGACTTATATTACATCATGTGAAAGAGGGCATAATAGGTGCCTTTTAACCCAACCTGCTGGGTTTGTCCATATTTTACCCAGCTTGGGTTTTTTTAACCCAGCATTTTTTAGAGTGTAAGGTCATTTAAATAACCCAAAAACATATTTAACATTGAGATATCAGGTTAATACTGCATGCTATTATCTTAGCAAAAGAACAAACAATCCTCCATTAGCCTATACAATATATGAGATTCTCTATTTTTGAGATAAAAAAAAAAAAGTGTGCTTAATTGGATTGAATGTGCACTTATAGTGTATTTAAAGAGTACATTTTCATGACTATGTTTCTTAACACACTTAAGTACACTTTTAAAAAGTGCACTTTGTAATAATGTCAAATTAATAGTTTAATTAAAGTGCATTTAATCATTGTGTTTTAATAATTTGTCATGCTTTAAAGATGTACACTTTTTTTTGTATTGACTGACATAAGAAAAGCATATGTAAAGTACTTGATTATAATGTAAACTGTAGTGTGTTATTCAATGTTACATTTAAAGTTCATATATTTTATAAAGTTCATATATATTATAAAAGTCTTTTTCACCAGGGAATTTAAAAGAATCTTACAATTAAAATATTTTAAAATGACTATTATAGCACTTGGACCCCAAACATAATAATAAGTCTTAACACATGACGGTTAAGGTGATGTCTTTTTGTAATGTCTAGATGTTTCAAACCAGAAAAATATCTAAAATTACATCCCTGCAGTGATGTCATCGTAGGGGGAGAGGCTGCTCATCAGGTGCCCTTTCATTGGCTGGCTGCTCTTCAGTCACTCCCATGCCAGCAAATCTCTAACCAGCAATTAGGCCGAACAGATGGCGCCCGTGCTATTCATACAAAGAGGGTCTCTATCTAACACTACCCACAAACCCCTCCTCATCTACCTGAAACTAGAATGCTCATGCTTTTTGTGTTTCAAATAATAGAAACTGGTTTCTAGTGACTTTTGGTACCCACGGGAACAGTATTTTGTTCGTTTCTAGACACAACTGGACAGGTTCCAGTATATCAAGGCTTGTTTCATAGAGATGGAAGGTTATGCAGGTGCTGGATACAGGCCACTGCTGATAATAGCTGGAAACCTGCAACAGATTTGACGGGAAGTGAGTGTAATTATGTGGTGATGAGTGGCTGCGCGTCTTTTATTCAGATTACAGTCCCACTTACTGTCCAAAACTACTGCTCTAATCAATTCAGTTCTGCTTCAAGCTAAGCCAAGAACAGATTGTGTAGTAACAACATGAGGATGTATGCTTACAAGAAAGCACTGTATTGATATACCTCAAGAATTCTGGACAGGGTTTGGCCAAAAATATTAAATATTATTATTATTCTGCAATTAATTTAGCTTGAAGTGCTTAACGTAGAGACTCCGCTTTGTCTTGAAAATTATTTTCTTTCAACTCTCTTATTGATTTAACTTATATCATTAATTGTACATCCAAATAAATGTAAAAAGCATGCAAATACATTTCTTATGATTTGTACTATGAAGGTATGGATCCCCTAAAGGGACATGGTAATGGTAAAACATATGAGATGGCAGGAAAAATTATATGTCAATGTTTTTGCCTTCTCTTTCAAAAAATTTAGTTTCCACCAAGAAACTTTGCATTCGCTTGCAAAACCTTTGTATTCCCTCACAAAACTTGTGTGTTCACTTGCGAAGAACTCAAAAGTTTTGCAAGCAAACGCAAAGTTACTAGGGACTAGGGAGAACCCAAAACATTTGCGAGAGAACACAAAAGCATTTACATATAATTTTCCCTCCCATCTCATATTTTTCTCCATCAACATGTCCCTTTAGAGGGGTCTTCCCACTGGGAAGAATATCACTCAGGGAACAGGCTCTACTTTAAAGCAAAAGGGCAACTAGTAGAGGGGGCTCTAGCTTGACTGATAGTGTCTACCACCGCCAGTGGTAGGCCACTTAAGTCCTTCGCGTCCTGTCCAGAAGCCACACATGAAAGCAGGTCCTTCTTCAGGGGTATCTGCCAGGGAGGGGCTGCCATGAGGAGTATCAGGTCTGAGAACAAGGTCAAGACCAATAAGACCTGCTTCTCGTCCTTCCTGACCTTGCACAGTGTCTGTGAAAGCAGGCTCACTGGGGAAAATGCGTACTTGCTTAGGTTCTGGGGCCAGCTGTTTGCCAGCACATACATACTGAGGGTTCCTTCGGTCAGGGAATAGAACAACAGCGGGTGGGAGGACCTCTGGGAGGCAAACAGGTCTACCTGTGAATCCCCGAATAGGCCATGTTTGCCTGGGCCGGTGTGGGCATCGGACTTGAGTGGAACCCTTCACCTTGTCCGGAGCGCTCAAAGTTGGATGACAAAGACACCGCTGTCCTGCATGAGGAGATTGCGGTCCTGCAAAGGACACAATAGAGCCTGTCCCTCCAGCTGAGATGAAGTCAGGGTTTCACATCCCATACTTCATCGTAGCCAAGAACCGCTGTTTTCCCCCTAAACGTATGGACTGTGAAACCCTGACTTCATCTCGGCTGGAGGGACAGGCTCTATTCTTCACAGGGCCGCAATCTCCTCATGCAGGACAGGGGCGTCTTTGTCATCCAACCGCGAGCGCTCCGGACAAGGTGGAGGGTTCCACTCAAGTCTGATGCCCGCACCAGCCCAGGCAAGCATGGCCGTCAACTCTAAATCCAATTCAGCGTGAGCAGTCACCTTCGAGGGGGGAAGCTCAGCTTCATCATCCTCTTCAGAGGACAATAGCCTGCCATTAGCCCAGGCGGCTGGAAGCGGGGTGTCGCTCACTGCCAGACCATGCCCGGTATGGCTCAGAGACTGAAGAAACTGCTCTTTTATTGAAAAAGGGGGTACCACTGGTCCTGGGGCCAGCGACGGAACAGAAATAAACTGAAACAGAAGATTCTCCACCCGGCGCTCCTCTGGGGGAAGGAATGGTGCGATCATCACCTCCTGGTTCAAAGCAGCTCCCGGCATCTCTGGGCTGCCCATTTCAGGGCTGCTTAGATGGGTGCTTCAAGGGTTTAGAGGCAGCCAGGACAGGGTGCATCCCCTTCAGCCAGAGATGGCGCTCCTGGACCACCAAGCTGGACATCATCTGGCTAAGTCCCTTCGTCGTGACTTTTGTTGCCCGGAGGGCGAGGTCAGTCATTGTGCACAGTTCCTGCATCAACCCAGGCTCAGAACTACCCTTGTGCAGCTCTATGAGAGCTTTTGCCTGATGAACATGCAGGACACCCATTACATGCAGAGCAGAGGTGGCCCAGCACACTGTAAGCCTTATTAGCCAGGGCTGCTGTCATCTTACAGGCCCTGGACGGGAGACGGGAGCAATTTCGCCAGGTGACACCACTTTGCGGGCATAAATGCACCGCAATTGCACACCCCAACTGTGTAATGTCCACGTAACCCTTGGCGGCCCCACCATCGTGACTGAATGGGAACTGTATAATCATGACGGGTTTAGTTCACTCACGGAGACTGAGAAATGATTTGCGTTCATTCGCAGGTCCAGCGGAGCTGCAGTGGGTACGAGATGCGAGGCACGCAGCTCAAACATACTCTCTGCACTCGGTTACTAAGCATTTAAAGTCCTTGCTGGTTGTTTAAAATATCTGATGGATGAACTTGCCTCGATTGGACTTATTATTTATTTAATAACACTCTGTCAACTTCCTGATGTTAAGGACATCGCCATTTTTGATACTGTCACTGAATGCAAACGTTAGTCCTGAAAATGTGCAGGTTTGTATTAAATGGCGCTGCCAGTCATTAGCATCTGCTCTAGAGTTTTGTTTTGTGTGAAACATGACAGGAAATGATCGATGAACATGAACAGTGCGTAATCAATGTAATCGATTACGTTGACGTGTCATTCCAGCACTAATACCAATGCCCTGACAACCACCAGCAGCACCCAGCAAGTTTTGCAAGGGGAAAGCGTCTTTAAAAAAATTTGAAAAACATGAAGCACAAAACATTTCGTCAATCCCAAAGCTAATAAAATGTTCTCTCACAGGTCGCCCCTGTAATCAAAGCCAGAATGATGGAGTATGGAACGACCATGGTGAGCTATCAGCCGCAAGGAGACAAAGTCAACTTCTTCCGTATGGTCATCTCCAACCCAGCCGCTACCTTTGAAGACATTGACTTCCTCATTGAAGAGATTGAGCGACTGGGACAGGATCTTTAAAAACTTACAACACCAATACCTGTTATTGTGTCCCTGGATGGATCGGATTTTGTTGTGAATGTATCGGTAAATCTTTGATTCCTCTTCTCCAAAGTCACATAAAGATAGTATGATTTAAAAAATGACAAAATGAAAATACCTAGACTTTAGTATTGTAGCGTTGTTGTGGGCTTCGTGGTCCAAAGCCCTGTAAAAGTGTTACCGTCTGCTTTTACTGTCTATCTTAGTGTCTTTGACATGACTTTCTTTGTTTACATGTGTTTAATGAGAATATGAAGAGTTATTTGCTTCTATTCAGTGCAGGTCATAAGTTTCTATTTGACCAGTTATTCAAAGTGCCAGATTTCATTAATATTATATATGACTGTATTATAATAGTAAAGACACATATTTATCCAAAACCATTTCATCGTACCTAAAGCTTTTGCAATCACAGACAATATGTGACTTACGTTTTACTGATTTGTCAAGATTAAGAACCATAAGAAGAGTTTTGAGCAGTTGAGTATTAAGTGAGACAATGAAGTTCATTAATAGTTGACAGAACTTGGCACTAATTAATGTGCAAAAACAAGCACAAATATAATGACTGCAGTGGAAAACAATATTGACAAGGCTGCCATCATCTATAGTGAACAGTTACTTTATATAAACATGTCTATGCTGATAAAAAAAATTTAACTTTAAAATGTAAAAGTAATATAAAAGTTGACAAAACTACAATTTTCTCGACTCATCCTGCTTGCAGAATAAAATGCTCTTTAAATGAGAATTCCACCTCTAACGTACAATTAATTAACAATATTCTTTATTCCTTGAGTTGAGTTGGAAATTCTGAAACTTTATTCTTGGAAAAGTGCAATAAAACAGCATTTGAATGGCGGTTATTCTTGGAAACTCAGTGCTGCCCAGGTAGATGTTCACTTTTAAGCAAATAAAATAATAAAGAAATCAAATATTCCTTCTATCAGCAATGTCCCCTGAAAAGAAACAATAGCACATGCACATTATATACTGTATTTAAAAAAAAATCAAAACAAATTTAGTCTAAACGTGTAGTAACACGCTTTCCTTCATACACAATAGCAATAGATTTCTTAATTTACCAACCTGTTCATATACTTATTTAGCTTTCTTATATAGAATTATAGATATTTCAGGGTATTAACAGTGCTAAATTTAATATTATATATAAACTCCAAAAAGAAAATAACACAAGCATAATAGGGTTCTGCCCTATAATAGTGTAAATAGACTTTTAAGATGTTCTTGACCAAGTACATATCTATGTGAATACATTACTGTATTGTATATAAGCCAGAGTCTATTTGTGTGGTAAAAAATATTATTTTCTCTATTCAACAAATATTTAATCATAAATGGTTGTGTGCGCGTGTCAGATGTGTTGAATATGACGACTTGTGTAACTGCAAAGATATGTGTATGAAGGAACTGGCTCCAAATCCAATTGAAGCCACTGCATTTTAACATACTAACTTGAAATTATTATTATAGCACATTTCGGTAGTTATGAGAGCCATTTCTGAACCAATGATGGTTGTATTTGTGCCCAAGTGATAAACTTGACATCCTGTGACGATTTGTATTTTTGTGTGTTTGTAACTGTATTGCCTTAGTATTAATTGCCAGTATTGTCTAGTTCTCCTTAAGAGGAGCATGTGCACTTTAGCTTATATGTATGATGATCTGTCCAATGGATGTTCATAGTTTGATGTTTTAAGAAACTGAGCGTTGTCTGAATGTGTCCCAGCTTGGATGTCCGTTCAGGATGAGAGTTGCTTTATAGTTGAAATCGTCTGTAGATTTGCTAATGCTACATTACTACCTGTATCCTTACAGGACGTTATAGTCAACCCTGCTGAAAAACAAAACTAAACCAAGCCTAATCTGGTCTGAGACGGTCTCCCAGCCTGGTCAGGCTGGAAGTCCAACTTCAACCAGCTAACAACCGGCTAGTTTAAGTTGCTTTTTCAGCACAGAAGGAATGCTAAGTTCGTAATTTTTGAGATATGAGTGTTCTTTCTGTCCCTTTTCAGGATCGGCAAGCTGTGTCACATAGTTTGTGTGTTTTAAGCTCTTGTAATCATGACAAACGCATTGACATCCTCACCGTGGTAGTCTTGGAACGCCCACCGTGTCGTCTTTCCCCGCTGCTGCTGCTACAAACCTGCTCTCTTTGCACGTGCATGAATGCCTTGCCTTCCGAGCTTGTGAAATACAATCCCAGATATTCAAATATATATATAAATAGTGTAACCTGGTGTTAGTTTTAGTGGCAATATGGATAGCTTAGCTTCAAATATATATAGCACACTGTCGCTAGCTTGCTCACTCTGTGTTAGCATTACCCAACGTATTTATCTGCTAAGCAAGCATGTTCTATGTGGCTAGAAGTTGTATGCTTTTGCAACCGTATCTTTATCTTTCTCTCTGTCTTTCGCTTTGGTTGTTTTCCGCAGCTTTAATATTAGTGTGTGTAGTTTCTTGGCATGCCTCTATATAAGCATATTCAAAGTCTCAATGTTTCTCTATCGCACTCTCTCTTCTTCTTCTTATGTGTCTTTCTCTCTTGCTTTGCCCCGTAGCAGCTCTCAGACCTTTAAGAGCAGTGTTTTCCCGCTGTTTCTCGGCTACCCAACATGTCCATCAGTTTGTCGAATGAGGAAGTCATGTGTTGTCAGGGTCAATTCATTTTTTTCTTTCTCACCCAACATTGCTTGAAAGAAAAGTGATTATCTGAAGAACTGACGTTCAGATGGAAGTTATAAACCTAGTGTGTTGAAATTATATAGAGAGAGGCAGATAACAGACCCTCTTGAAATGTGTTTTACTTTCATGGGAAACACCAATAAATGTTACTGCCAAACAAGTCTGTCTGTATTTTTTGATAAACCTCATCTCTTGAGTCATAACTATTTGAAAGACAGTGGGCTCTTCTGACTAAGTGTCCTCACAGATTACCTTAGAAAAAGCATCTAGCAATGCTCTCGCAACCATTCAGAACACCCTTGCAATAACATAGCAAACACCTACCTTTGTGAAAATGAAGTATAGCATACTTTTAAAAAGAGTATTACAGAATAATACTGTATAGTTAAGTCAAGTCAAGTCATCTTCATTTATATAGTGCTTTTCACAATACATATTGTTTCAAAGCAGCTTCACAGTGACAATAGGAAAATTATTATCGAGCTAAAGTTGGTTTTTGATTGAATCACTTCCGTTGTAAAAATTGTTAATTATTACTTTAGGGGCCACTTAATACCGTTCCTACTGAAAAAAAAACCCAAATACCTTTAACGCATTCTTGGCGTTCATTTATGTGTTTAGTCTATAGGTTTGCGTGTTTGAGTGTGTATGTGCGCAGAAGCTTGGTCTTTTAATAAAAAATAAAAAAAAGTGACATTTGCCAAATTACTTGTCTGGTCCGCATAATACAGAAAAATTTGTTGTGTCCGCGGATCTATGTGAACTGGAATAATTTTGTTAAAGTTAAGTTGCGAACTCAATATTTTTGGACACTTTTAACACTAAATGAAAATTCATTATAGTTTAAATTTATATTAAATGCCATAAGCTGCACTTTAGAGTGCTTTTTTGACCCACTTAAAGGGATAGTTCACCCAAAAATGAAAATTGTTCCATGATTTACTCACCATCAAGCCATGGTGTATATGACGAGCAGACGATCACAATCCGAGATATATTTAAAAATATCCGTAGTCCTCCAAGGTTTATAATGGTTGTGAATGGTAGGCCAAATTCTGAAGACTGAAAATTCTGGGATGCGATTTTGTAAGAAAAATATCCATATTTAAAACTTTATAAATTTAAACAACTAGCTTCCGGTGAAAGACCGCACGCAGAATGTGCAAGTCGACTTGCGCCAAATGAGTAATCCTCTGACGTAATGAATGACACAGGATGTAAGTATCATAAGCTTAGACGCCCCTCACGGTTCAAACAAATACGGCTGGGCAACAAACTCAAGCTACTCTTCTCTTATGTATCGAAATCCTCCGACATTTCTCTTTAAAATTTCTTATTTTAGACTTCTAATTTGTGACCAGTGTTTTATTTTGCTCTCTCCTCTGCGCCTCCGCGTGCGTCATTGCGTCATTGCGTCATTGCGTCATCGCGTCATTGTGTCAGGTCAAAGGGTTGCTCTTCCGCCCAAATTGACGTGCGCGGTTTGCGTACGGTCGTCCGTAAAGTTTTAAATATGGATATTTTTCTTACAAAAATGCATCCCTTCGCTTTAAAAGGCCTTTATTAACCCTTTTGAGTCGTACTGATTACTTTTTTTATGGATGGATGCATTTTTTCTGTCTTCAGAATTTGGCCTACCATTCACAATCATTATAAACCTTGGAGGACTAATGATATTTTTTTAATATATCTCGGATTGTGTTCGTCTGAAAGAAGATAGTCATATACATCTAGGATGGCTTGAAGGTGAGTAAATCATGGGATTATTTTCATTTTTGGGTAAACTATCCCTTTAAGTATGACTCTTTATATGTCATTTTTGTAATTAGGGCCCGAGCACCGATGGTGTGAGGACCCTATTGGAATTGCTCCGTTTCTTATTATTCTTCTCTGAAAAAAGTTGCATTTTTGAGGGCCTAAACATGCTTGAAAACTCATAAAACTTTGCACACTCATCAAAAGTGGTGAAAATTTACATCTGATATGGGTTTAGGAATTTCAACGAAGTGCCTCTAGCACTACGTTTCATGTGCAAGTATGAAATTCGGTAGACACATGTAACAGCCCCATACGTACAAAAAAGTCTCTTGGAGAAAAATCTAAAAACCAACAGAAAGTGAGATCATTTTAATTTTCTCTGCAATATTTTTGCGGTTTTTGCCATTTCCAGACATTGTACTTTAACGAACTCCTCCTAGAGATTTTAATCAGTACAACATAATATTTGGTCAGTCTAATCTAAAGGCCTCGGTGACATTAAATTGCGAAGATCTTGAGTTTTCGCTGAAGGGTGTGTCTGTGGTGGCCTGACAAATTTTGATGTTTCAACATGAAACAGGAAGTTGTTGTAACTCAGGCATACAATTGCCGATCTGCCCCAAACTTCACACGTTTCATTAGAGTCCTGGCCTGAAGACATCTACATGCCAATATTCAGTTACAGTCATAGCGCCACCTGCTGGCAAGAGGAAATGGCATGCTTTACACTGTAATTTCCTCCCAGAAATACATTTAAATATTCTATGAAATACCAAACATGCTAGAACTATGTTAATTCATGCAACACTTGGCTAAATGCTAATGTACGCGATTAATGCCACAAAACAGGAAGTTGTTGTAACTCAGGCATACAATGTCCGATATGCCCCAAACTTCACGTTCCTGACCTGAACACATCTACATGACAATATTCAGTTATAGTAAAAGTGCCACCTGATGGCAGCAGGAAGTGTGGCACACCAAAATGACTTTGCTATTTTTCTCCTATATTTACCTGCTTAAATGCATGTTTCCCACAATTCACTGTTTTCCTAAGGCCATCGGATGGAGGAGACCCCGGGTGTGATGGCCCTTTCAACGCTGCTTGCAGCTTTAAGTCTTTGAAATATGGTTAAAGTGTACTGCGGAATGTACTAACAAGCATTTATAGTAAACTACAAAAATATTTTCATGTAATTCCCATTGAAACTTGTATGTCATGTATTTTAAAAAAGTATTTGTATTACACATTTTTTATGATGAAGTTGCAATTTAGTACATTTAAAATATATTGTTTTTCTGTGTATACTTCAGAGATCCAACTAAAAGTCATGAAGCACTGTCAAGTGTGAACAGACTGCTAAATTTACCCCAAAAAAGTTACATAAAGCCATTTAAAGTGAAGTGGCATCTGAAGAGGGTCATTAAACACTGCCGAGCACAAGGAGAGCTGCTGTTTTACTGGGCCTACAGTCAGGCCTCTTATTACCTTGAAACACTCACACAGCACCTGAATCTCTACAATATTGCAAAACAGCAAAGTACTTAACCTTCAGTACTGTCAGTATTAACAGCACTTCAGAAATGCCTCCACACACTTTTGTGCCATTGAAGGGGGTATATTAGCGTTTTCACTGCTCAATGTGCTGTCATCTTCATAGCACATATTCTTATCAGCTTCTGATTCAAATAATAGTTCTATCTATCTATCATCTTCTACATAATTCTGTTGTGACTGATAATGACTTGTAGTGGTAGATTATTAATAAACTGGAAGAGAAAACTAGATTGCCATGATTATTCGAGTCATTGGGGATGTAATTTCACATTTCATCAGGGTGTGTAAGATGTGTTGTGATGTATAGGGCTCCCCAGAGGATGTGACAGGAATAATAAATTGCTTTGAGAGTTGAATACTGACTGATATCAGCCTACAGAGGGCACTGTGACCTTACTAGTGCCACTGTGAACTTCAGTACAACATGCTATTTATCTTTTTGTAAATAGCATATAAAAAATGGCTCATATCCCAAGAGTGAAATACTACAGATGACGTCTCACTGTCTTCTCCATAAGTCTAAACTAAACCAGAGATAAAAAAATAAAATAAAAAAAAATCTTAGTATCATTTTAAAAATCGTATTCTCTTGGCAGTGGCCATCTATTTTTTATTATAAATTATAAATATTATTGTACAGATGAATTGCTTTATTAAAAGGAATATAATCTTGAATACACTTAAAGGTGCAATATGTAAAATTTTGCAGTAAAATATCCAAAAACCACTAGGCCAGTGTTATATATTTTGTTCACTTGAGTACTTACAATATCCCAAATGTTTCCAACTATTTATAAATCGTGAGAAAATTGCAATTTTAACCAAGGCTCCGGGACGTGTGAGGAGTCGCCTGTCAAATGCGTCATACCGGCATTAACCCTCGGTTTCCGGTTTTATTTTGTAGAAACCATGGAAACACCAAAGACACGGGAACAACTGTTTTGATATATTTATAGACAGAAAACTAATTATTGTTATATAGCTCAACACGTTTAGTCTTATTTTTTAAGTTTTAAAATGAATTGCATGTCATTTATCAACACAAGCCATCCAGCATTTAATATGATATTCTAAAATCTATCTATCTTACTGCAGTGTGCAACAAGTGTCTCACAGCAGCCGCCGAGCGAACGCACAGAGTAATGTTATAACATAATTTTCAACACACTCAGATGTATCTAATATGATAAACAGAGCTGTGTTACCTCATACTCATGACCGGAAAAGCGGAAGCAGCGCCGGCGACTGTGGCATAATAAAAGTTCTGTTGCTCGTGTGTTGTGCAATCGCTCCAGCGGCCTCGTTCAGCTCCAACAACACTCAGTCCTGCTTTCCTTTATACTACAGTAACGTTAATAATCGCATCCATGAACATGATTTCTTCCCGAGTCCTATCCCTATTCTTTTGCACCGTCCGTTGAGGTGGAGACCACATGTCCCAAGATTCCGCCCTCAAACTTGTCGTCATCAAGCTACTCTTTTGTTTTGAATAGGCCTCTAGCGACCTCTAGCGGACAGAATTCTTACATACTGCGCCTTTAAATATTATATAACATATTATACTAAGCTTATAGCTGTTGAAAGTGAAGTGTACTGTGCTCAGTTGTGATTTTCTATTTCTATTTATTAATCATAGAAAAATAACTAAACTTAAATAAAATAAATAAATACTATGTATGTTGTAAAGTTTGTAAAAAAAAAAAAAAAAACTTAATTTGAATTGTAGTATTTAATTTAAAAGTGTTCAATCAGTTCCGAGGAGTTTAATAACTCAAGTGAAATAGAACAAATGCCCTATAGCATATCATAAGCAATATGCAAACATGCTATGAAAGAAGATAAGCACTCGTGCCATTTACAAATGCCTCAAATGTACCAAACCCACAATCTGAGACACTCATGACACTGAATACAAATAGATGTGCAGCAACAGCCTCAGCTTTACTGAGGTTTGGGAGCTCACAGATCTAAGCTGGATTTGCAGTTGTCAGTACCAAAAAAAAAAAAAAAAAAAAAACTGCCCTTTGTTCTTTTTTTCATTCCAAATTGTTCTTGACAGACAGTCACAGTGTTTACATTCAGAAGACATCCATTGTTCTCAGTTTTCCTCTTTGGTTTTTCCTAATTTTTTGTTTCTTTCTTTGTTGTTGCCTACCAAGGCAAATTTGTTTCCTATATAGTCATGCAATCTGTCTCAGGCAGCTATACATAGAAAACCATCAGTTCCGCTATTATCTGTTTAGCCCTGTTTCTTATCATGTCACTGCAGATAAAATGCATAAGCTACAGTATGTGCGTGATGTGATCAGAAACCATTACCACGCAGATAGAGTCTTCTGCTGAAGTGTTGCTTTATAGTCTCACACACTTACACGCTGTGAATCTTGATTTAAGTCCAAAAGACTTTAAATCAACAGTTTACTTTCTGCTTGTAATGGCCTCTGGTGTATGCAGAATGTTTAAATGCATGTCCTGTGTTCTGAAAGTTTGTATACTGTACATTTCAGT
The DNA here is from genome assembly GCA_003731715.1 of Anabarilius grahami. Classification (NCBI taxonomy): domain Eukaryota; kingdom Metazoa; phylum Chordata; class Actinopteri; order Cypriniformes; family Xenocyprididae; genus Anabarilius; species Anabarilius grahami. The sequence continues at coordinate 5,415,025 of RJVU01019258.1, read as the reverse complement.
TTCAGTTAATACATTTGAATCATGCAGATCCTAGACTTCTGATCGGTTCTTGCTTTTTGAAATAGTGTCAGTGTGATGATCTGAGGAACCACAAATGGTGCCTCGAATATCTCTTCATATTTACAGAATAGTGTAACCTATAACAAGAAAAGCAGATGGAAAAGATTTCTTGAGAAAAAAGAACAAACAGCACCCACACCCTGATGGCTTCAAGAGTTTAATTTTGAAAATATATTCATTAAAATAAAGATTAAAAATGGGATGAAATGAAGAGGCCTCATTTATAAAATGTTTTGTAGAAACCATCCTAGACTTGATCTTACAATTATTTCTCAAATGTGTGTACACCTCGTTTCAGATGTGAAATGTATAACTCACGAATGATCTTGAAATTGTGCGCAACTGAACGTTTCAGATCTCCGCCTTGTAAACGCCCTCTAATTAATGTCATTAACATATAAAAGAGCACCAGTCAATGTCCAAATTCTTTAGAGGGCGTTTACATGACACCATTTTCAGCTAAAAACAGAAAACTTTTCATTTGTTTTGGCCGTTGATTTTCATGACAACAGCGTTTTGATTGCCTGAAAACGTAAGCTTTTGAAAACTCTTTTGAAAATGCAAGTTTTTGAAATTATACCGTTATCGTCCCCATGTACACAACAAAAATGCAAATTTGTGAAAACAGTGACATCATCCACATGTGTATTAGGTGTTCAGTCTATAGGCACGTAGTGTTTCTTTACAAAGTGACATCGCCAACTACTGGCCTGGCAGAATAATGCATTCGTTTTTGTATATCCGTGTGAACAGGGATCGTTTTGACAACATTGTTTGTACGTGAAAAAACAAATACTTTTTTTTTCTGATTTTAGTAGATCGTTGTCGTGTATACGCACAATTCACGTTTCTGTAGTTTACATGGAGAGAACACTAATGCTGCGTTCACACCAAACGCGAATAGAGCGTCAAATTCGCGTCTACCGCGTCTAGTTTGCCGCTTGAACATTTTGAATGCATTCGCGCGTCTAGAGCGAAATAGACGCGCGTAAAAAACAAGCGTTTGAAGCGAAATCCGCTTCTTGTGGGAGGGGTGCTAGGCGGTTGTCTGTTTGCAAGATGGCTGATGTTGATCGTGCGTTCATCGAGAGAGCTACCGCTTTGTATTTGCTCTGAAGAGCAGAACAGCGGCGTAGGGGTCAGCGTCGCCGTACTTGTGTAATGTCTCAAAAGTGAAATGTGTATTTACAACTTACCAGGTTGCCCAATCTCCTCACCGACACTCTTCCAAGCGAGGTCCTTTTTATTCCTGTCTCTATAGAAGTATGAACTTGTCATAAATCTCTGGGTGACTGCTCTGATAATATCAGTCGTTCCTCCATTTTGAATGAGTGACTCCGGGCGGGCCTGCCGCCACAGCTGAAAGCAGGCTCCTGATTGGTTAACGCGGCGCGAATTTACGCCAAAGTTCAAATTTTTCAACTCGGGCGTCAGACGCGAATTCGCGTCAAACGCGTAAATGCACAAAAAGCACCATTCGCGCGTAACGCGCGTATCGCGCGAAACGCTCAATTCGCGTCATTCGCGCGAACTAGACGCGCGAATGAGGCGAATTCGCGTCTTCCGCGCCGCGCTAAACGCCTCATTCGCGCCGCGAGACCTCCAGACGCGCGTAAACGCGTCTTTACATTGACTTAACATTGAAATCATTCGTGCCAGACGCTCTATTCGCGTTTGGTGTGAACACAGCATAACGCTATCTTTTTCAAAAACTTGCACTTTGAAAATCATTTTCAAAAGTTCGCGTTTTCAGGCCACCATACACCGTTAACATGTAAATGAATGGCCAAAACGCATGAAGTTTTCAATTTTTAGTTGAAAACGGTGTTGTGTAAACAGCCCCTTACTTGCCAATCGTGAGCGTCAAGACCTTTAATAGGCTGTCTCCTCCAGGAGGTTTTTAGGCAGTACTGTCATATGTTGCTTTTTGCTTGTATTGCTGTTTGGGGCAGTTAATCCAAACCAGATGTGCCATACAGGTTCTTCACAGGACAAAATTCAGCCCTCGGCCCGCTGCTTGACAGCAGTATATCTGATGTGATATCACCCCTGGACTTCCTGAGGGATCTCCTGACATGCAGAAACTCCGGCCGTGTGTTCAAGAGGTCAGATTTCAGAGGATACACTAAAACTATGGATTAAAAAAAAAAGAAAAAAGTAGTTGCTTCTTTTAGTCTCACAATTCAGACTTTTTTTTCTCACAATTGCAAGTTTGTATCTCACAATTCAGACTTTATAACTCTCTAATGTGAGTTTATATCTCACAGTGAGGAAAAAAAAGTCAGAATTGCAAGAAATAAAGCCAGAATTGTGAGAAGAAAAGTCAGAATTGTGAGATATACATTTTTTCTCGCCTTTTTCGCAACTGACTTTATTTCTCGCAATAGACCTTAGTCAAGTTAGACGCCATTTTAGGGGGCAGTTGTGACATAATGGTTAGAGAGTCAGACTGGTAACCCGAAGGTTGTGGTTTCACGTCTCAATACCGGGAGGAAATGACTGAGGTGCTCTTGAGGAAGGCACCTAACCCCCAATCACTCCCCAGGTGCCACAGCAAAAATTACTGCCCACTGCTCTGATTCACTACTAATTATACTCCTAGTGTGTGTGCACTAACTGGATGGATTAAATGCAGAGGACAAATGGGTTACCATACTTGGACTTCATATTCACTTTCATGTTGAATTTAACGCTGATGAAAACAAGGCTGTGAGGGATAGACTAACAGTCTGTATAATGGTGAGCGCTATATAAAGGACACCACTTTCACAACTGTTTCATGGAGTTTTTGTCTGCTGAAAGTTTTTTTTTTTTTTATCAGCTGTACAATGTATGTTGTTAAACAACAGTACAATCAATTGAGTGCACTATATTCTGTTCATCACAGCCTCATTTTCATTCCTGAATTTCCAAAACTTAAATATGGCGCTACACAGATTAAGGTCTATTGCGAGTTTGTCTCTTGCAGTTCAGACTTTATAACTCACAATTCAGACTTTATTTCTTGCAATTGTATATAGCTTGCAATTCTGAGAAAAAAAGTCAGAATTGTGAGATCCCTTTACTTTTTTATTTTGTGGCAGAAACAAGCTTCCGTAGTATGCAGCGTGATCTTGGGTTCAGAACAGAAAATAAGGCTGTCAAAAGTATTTACTTCACTTTTTGTGTATTGATGTTGAATGATAGAAAATTCTTTCTGTGACAAGTTTTATAATAGATTCTGTGGTGTTAATATCATATATGCATTTTATGATGTTTACTAAAGCCAGAAACTTGAGAATGGGCTGTTTTGCTGTCTCACATGACACACCGGTGAACACGATTTCATCAAGTACAACATGTTCCTGGAACAACATCTTTGTTGATCCTGGAACAGCATTCCAAACAGTCGAGGACAGCTTTACAGTTTATGTCAAGTTTAGGCTTACAACCAGGGTTAGCTGCTCCTACATCACTGTTATTCACCTATCATTTCTCTTTAATTTTAGGGATAAGTTATGGGTATGGTTAGGTTTAGGGGTAGGGGTTAGAACTAAATTTACAGACAGGAATTTTGCTCCAGGATCAACAAAATATGTTGACTTAGGAACATGTCTAGCAACACCATAGCAACTGCATAGCAACATCCTGGCAACCATCCACAACAGCTTTGTGGAAGTGAAATTTGCACAAGCAAAAACCACTCACATTATATATTTTTTCACTTAAAAATGAGCTACATACCGCACTACCATTCAATGTTTTATTTATGAATAAATTTAATACTTTTATTTACCAAGGATGCATTAAATTGATCAAAAATGACAGTAAAGACATTTATAATGTTATTTCGAATAAAATGTTCTTTTGAACTTTATATTTATCAAAGAATCCTGAAAAAAAATGTATTGTGGTTTCCACAAAAATATTAAGCAGCACAACTATTTTCATCATTGATAATAAGAAGAAATGATTCTTGAGGGCGGGACAACCTGTCACTCACAGATCGACCAATAGCAAACCACAACGATCAGTTTCAGATGGACAATTTTTTCTTGTTCGAGAAGTCGTTTCATGCCACAATAGGGAAGAAAAGACTATGGCAACTTCCATTTAATGCTGGCTTTATAATTCAGTTTTGCTATCATAGGAATAAATTACTGTAACACAGTTCGTATATGTGGGAAGAAGGAGGCGTGAGCCGGCGAACATTCAAACACAACTTTAATCTCAAAATAAACGAAGAACAAAACGAAAGTAATGCCGGCAGACCCTTGCGGACGTCTGCCGGCCACACAAACATAATAAAACATAAAATAAAGTCCAGGCCTGGTCCTCTCTCGTCCTTCACTGTCATCGCTCCTCCTTTTATGCTCCCGGAGCTCCTCCGTGAGAGACTCGAGGCCGGTGCGCCTCGCAGGTGGAGCTCGTTATCTCTCGCGTCACCGGCCTCGCGCCGTTCCCTCACGGCTCTCGCCCGCCCTGCTCGTCACAATTACATTTTGAAATATATTCAAATAGTTATTTTATATTATAATAATATTTCACAATATTACTGTTCTTACTGTATTTTTGATCAAATAAATGCAGGCTCGGTGATTATAATGACATATACTGTGCTCAGAGTAGCCAGCTTGTGAGTGTATATTGAAGGTAATTTGTTTACAGCTGTTTACACACGCTTAATCTTTCAGTTCCTGCTGCTGAAGGCAATTAACCTCACTGCTCACAGGGGAATGGATTTGATCTCAGCTCTTTAAAAGTACACCAAGTACATCTTGCGTCCTGTCAGAGTCTGAGCTGCCTATTGTTTCAGGACAAGAGCATTCTTCCTGACATGTTTTGGAACAATGCTAATACATTCCTTTTTTCACTCCATTTTGGTGTTTTATATTCTTGGCTCATTCTCAGCTACAACTAAAGAAAATCAATCAATGTCATTCAGTGACTGTGACCAGAATAGTTTTGTATTCCAAACTAGGATTTTACACTTTCTGAAGAAAATGTGAGTTGTTTCTGTCTGCAAACTCACCACCAAGATATAAGGGTGTTAAAGGATTAGTCCACTTTTAAATACACTTTTCTTGATAAATTTACTCACCCCCATGTCATCCAAGATGTTTATGTCTTTCTTTCGTCAGTCGAAAAATAAATGAAGGTTTTTGATGAAAACATTCCAGGATTATTCTCCTTATAGTGGACTTCAATGGCTACCAACAGATTGAAGGTCCAAATTGCAGTTTCAGTGCAGCTTCAAGAGCTTTAAACGATACCAGATGAGTAATAAGGGTCTTATCTGGCGAAACGATCGGTCATTTTCGAAAAAAATACAACCGTTTATGCTTTATAAACAAAATATCGCCTTGAACGTACTTTCCGCTTCCGCATTCTTCATAACACTTACGCTGAATGTTCTACGCCTTCCCTATTCTACTTACGGAACGAACGCGGCGCCAGTTTCGTTTTTTTTCCCTAAGTAGAATAGGGAAGGAGTAGGACCTGTTGCCAGTAGCACAAATGGTGGTAAGTTTAAAGTGTTAGTTCACCCAAAAATGCTAATTCTGTGATTAATTACTCACCCTCATGTCGTTTCTAAACCCGTAAGACTTTTGTTCATCTTCGGAACACTAATGAGGATCTTTTTGATGAAACCTGAGAGCTTTCTGTTCCTCCATAGACTGTGAAAAAAAAGCATAAATTCAATCATATAAAGCGATCATGTCTCTTCAGAAAATTTAGACTAAGTCACTCAATTCATATGGATTACTTTTACAATCTCTTTATGAACTTTTTGACAATCAAAGTCTCAGTTGTGTAGCTGTCTATGGAGGGACAGAAATCATCAAAAAGATCTTCATTTGTATTCCCAAGATGAATGAAAGGGTTTAGAACAACAAGACGGTGAGTAAATTATGACAGAATTTTCATTTCTGGGTGAACTAATAACCCTTTAATGCTTAGGGTTAGAGCCAAGAGGTTTGTTGAAATCATTAACCTTGTGTATGAGTAATAGTTACTGTCTTACAATTTTGCTAAGAAATATGGAGTCATGGCCAGTGGCAAAACAATAGTTGCATCTTAACAAACTCGCTTATTAAATCTAGATTTAATTAATTGGACAAATTTTTTGCCAGTGTTCTAACAAAAATCCAAACAGTGTGAAATGGGTGCCATCACATTATATCTTGGTAATGAATATAATTCCAAATAGAAACCTAATATACTTTCTATAGGAAACACGGTAAGTTCATCTTTATGAGTTCATTGGAAAATGTTGCTGTGTGGGAGGAAGGTATTTGTGGCCGGTGAGACTGAAAAGGCTTTGATGAGCTGCAGACTGTGAATTTCTCTCTGTTTGTGCGTGGTGACCTGCTGGCCTTCATTAACATGCCTCAGTAAACAGCCTAATGAGCAAACAGAGATGAGATGGAGGAGAGAACAAGTGAGAGGATGAAATTGGAAATAAAAAGAAAGAGCTATGTGAGAGAGAGCAGTAACAAGTATCATCACATAATATTTCTAAAAAGGTCAGGTATAGCTGTATAGTATATATTCTGTGACTTGAGTTCATTACAAACAGCTAAAGGTATGCATCTAAATATATCTGCTTGATAGACTGGAATAATTGCACTTTTCAATTTGTTTTGTGTCTTTTTGTTCCAAAATTAAATACATGTGAACCAACAAATGCCATACTGGTTTTATTAATCAATTTGTTTCCTTCCAATATGCATGGATTAAATGGGTCAATTTTACAAATTCTGTAAAAAGTATTAATTATTTGGGGAGAAGCTATAAACTTCTAATATACAGTAAGTGTATATTTCTGCAGACATTTTTTTTCAACGTGATTTTAATCCCAAATATTAATTTAAACCTATGATATGTACATTTTTCGCCGCTAGAGGTCGCCTATTCAAAACAAAGGTGTTTTGAATAGTTTGAGCGTGGATTATTTGGAGATCTTCACCTCACGGTCAGTGGAAAATAATTGGTACGGGACTCGCGCAGAAGTCATATTCTTGGATGAGATTATTAACATTACTGTAGTATGAAGCAGAGCAAGGAAAGTGCTGTTGGAGCTATACGAGGCCGCTGGAGCGGTTGCCAATGAGAGACGAACGCGACACTCGCCTCGCGAGCGGTGGAGCTCTTTATTATGCCGCAGTCGCCGCTTCCGCTTCTTCGGGTCATGAGTATGAGGTAACACAGCACTGTTTATCATATACATTTGACCATGCTGAAAATGATGTTATAACATTACTCTGTGCGTTCACTCAGCGGCTGCTGTGAGACACTGTTACACACTGCTGTAAGATAGATCGTTTTTAGAATATCATTAATAAATGCGGGGTGGCTTGTGTTGATAAATGGCATGCAATTGATTTTAAAACGTATTGTATGATGGAGAAAATGCCGTATTAGCCATTTGACAAAATAGTTTTTCTCTGAGGCATGGTAAAAGCATGGTAGCCTCTCGGAAAATCAAGAAAATTTAAACAATAAGACATGTTGAGCTATATAACAATAATTTTCTGTCTATAAATGTAACCAAACAGATGTTTCATTTTCTCATAAAACATTTAATTTTTTAAAGCTGTTTCCATGGTTTCTACAAAATAAAACCGGAAACCGAGGGTAACGTAGATATGACGCCATTGACAGGCGACTCCCGGACACGTCCCAGATCCTTGGTTAAAATCGCGATTTTCTCACGATTTACAAATAGTTGGAAACATTTGGGATATTGTAAATATTTAACTGAACAAAATATATAACACTGGCCTAGTGGTTATTGGATATTTTACTGCACAAATTTTATATATTTTGCCTTTGTTAATTGATTTTGGAAATATTTTTAAAGTAAACCAGAATGTAAACTTTCTTAATCATTGACAGAGCAGGTTTTTTTGTGAGTGCTTCCAATCAAACTGTATTAGTCTTTGAGGTTGTGTTTGTGTTCGGGTTTTTGCTACAGCTGTAATTCATTGTCATTTCATGTTAAAAGCAAATGGTTTTCTTTGCAGATCTTCTTGAAGATTCAATTTGTTCTGGTTTATGTGAACTGTTGAGTATATGGGCAAAGACATCTCAAAATAATCATGCTGTCAATCAACAGCTTATAAAGCATAAAACCTGGAGCCTCATTTATAAAACGTCTTTGACGTGGAAAAGTGCTTAGCTTACAGGTGTACACACTTTTCCTTGTGGCAGAGAATTTGGAAATCTAATCAGCAATAATAATATTATTAATAATAATAATAATAAAACCCTGTTACCGTAATTACACAGCATTAAAGTTCAGTTATTCATACTTTGTTTCCACATGTGTAAATTATTTCGTCCAATCCATAGGCTATAAATGGCCTATAATGCAGAAATAGATTTCACATTTGGAAGAGAGGTGTATGCAAGATTTTTGTGTGATCATTTTTGTGCATATGTTCGAATCTGAATCACATGTACGCACAGTTGAGAAATGATCTCACATCAAATGTAGGACGGTTTTACATAACATTTTATAAATGAGGCCCCTAATCGTTTTTCAGGGTTCACATGGGGATATCAATTTCTGAATTTCTTTTGTATTAGTATATTTATGATTGGTCATAAAAGATGGTCTAAAAATTGTAAACATACTATAAAAAATACTGTAAAAGCGCTAAATACTTCCTCCACTGTGTAAAAACCAAAAAGACCACATATGGAAACTAACCAGCAAAACAATTTCTTTCCAAACATCTGCAACTTTCAGATGTCAGATAGGGTCTATACACTACTATAGTAGTTGTATATTTACTATCTATACATTTCTCTCTCTTTCTCTCTCTGTATAGTTGATGTCTGTCTCTCTTCCCAACTATAGCGTGTTATATGGATATTTTCTTATTTGCAGCAACATCTCATTTGATCTACACCAGAAACATCTGGTTCAGCGCTTCACACACCTGCTTTCCATTCCCATTTTATTGTTTCTCACAGTCAGTTTTTGTGCTAATTTAAGCACTATTAGTAATGTTTCGGCAGACATTCAATTGTTTTCATTATGTTCCTGAAAATCTCTTGCAAGAAGTGTATCGCAAATAGGCCATATCTCGGGCACTATTTGCTCCAGTGACAAAATACTTTCTTTGTCACAATTCAGTAGTTCAGTATTGTTTCAGTACTGTCATCTGAGGATTCACCAAACTGCTGCCCTCTTTAAGTTGATGCTCTGCCCATTAGAAGGTAGTGTGGTACCCATCTGGGATCAACGTGGACACCTTGATTCTGGTTAGCAAAAACTGGTAAATATATTTTATTTGCATTTACAAAGCAACCAGTGTACTAGTACAAGACCAATAACAACCACATATAACATGTTCTAGATTTTACTAAGAATGTTTTTTTTTTTCTTTTTTTTTTAGAATATAACAGATTTCAGTCCATAGGTAGTATTTTTTTCAATCCAGGCATCACCAAAAAGTGTTTTTTTTATTTTTATTTTTAACATAAAACAATAAAAAGCATATTCTGTTCTTTGGCAAAATAGTTATGACTTTAATTTGTTTTATAAAAGATTACGCACTACATCATGTCTCCAGTAAATGAATTACCAGTCGTTGCATCAAAATGCACTAGTCCAAAGCAGACATGGCATTAATGTTGCCAAATGTTTGTTCACTTCACTGTTTGTGATCTGTAGTTTGAGCACATACAGAAGCAATTAAACATGGTATGCAAAGGCAGCACATGGCAACAATATTTAGAGTAATAGAAGACACATGCCACTTACAGTTAATAACACTACACTGTAACTTAGGACAAATTTGTGTCTGTTTTGTAGTTTTTCATATAAATTACAATGAGAGGACATAACGGTCAGCAGTAATCATTCATAGTAGTATCATAAATATTCATAGTAATATTTATGATCTGAAAGATGTATACGGATTTTGTTATTTGATTTCTATGATAAAATATTAAAACAAAAAATACATCACTAATGCATCGATATCTTTCATATAGATTAAGCTATATTATTTGAATCCCAATTGTTTTAAAAAGACAAACACAAAAACTGTGCACTGTACAACATTCTGCTGTACAAAATTCATCACTTCAGCTCGCAAAAACACATTAAAAAAATCACATTCTTTAACAAACACACGTAAATACTGTTTGCACAAATTTAAATTGATTCCAAATCAAACAGATATGAAAAACATTAACTCCCTTGGGAAAAATTGGTCATTGCTCAACCAGCCAAAGCACTTAAAAAGTACTTTTTTAAAGTCATTGTTCCAGCCAAGAAATTTTTTTTTTTTTCATATTTCAATTTCTGTAACTGAATTGTTACAGTACAATACATTCCTTCTCACATAATTCCAATAAACATAGAATCTGAGTACCAGAGGAGTATTAAAAGCACCTGTGCATTTCAGCTATTAAAAATGAACCTGTATTGTTTCTAATTTGTGTGACTGCACCTTATGAAAGCACCAATTTTTCAAAAGTTTTTTTTAGTTAATTACAAAACCATAGATCTGCATGTTTGGGATCATGATGCCAACCAAAGAATGGAGATGTTGGTGCCTCCCTCATGGGTGATCTGGTTAATCCGCCCACGAACACAGTCCAAAGAAACATAGATGGCAGTACCATTCTGCACTTTGAATGAAGTTCTCAGCCCCACGCTGGCCCACTCACTACCTTCAGGCATATGTCCACCCACCTGCTGGGCCAAGGATGTGGCCTGACCTCCATCCTTACCTTGGTGGTAAAGGGTCAGTTTCACCACACTGCAGGAGTGGATCAGCTTTAGGTTGAGGGCCATGCTGACCGTCCCAGCCTCAGAAAACACAAAGTTCCTCTGGGCATGTGTTTCACCTGAACCAGCTAGCCGCATTTGGTCTGTATTCGGGCTCGTCTGCCTGAAGAGCAGGGGTTTATTTCGTACTGCCCCAGAGGGTAGACCTGTTCTTAAGACAGTGGCTGTGAATGTAGAGGAGACAGTGGTAGGGATCCAGATCAAGCTCAGCATACTAATCCCAGAACTATCGCCAAAGTAGCGGACATTGCACTGAGATGGGGCAATAATCTCAAAATTGAGCCAGTCTTCTTTGTCTACCCTTGTGGCTCCAGAAAGAGTGATGGAAGTGTCCCTGTAGTTAACGCCAGACTTAAAGGAGCGTAGAACCTCCTGGTTAGTGCCATTTCGGTTGACATAAGCAATCAGTGAGAACCCTTCTCGAACACAAGCATGACCCATGGAATAGATAGCCTGCTGGAGCACAAACTTCACCACGCCACTCTCCATGAAATGCACCCCACGGCTGTCATGGGTCAGTGCCACTATGTAGGGATCAGAGACTGTGGCTATACGGAAGGTTGGGCGATAGTTACTCTGGTAGTGGGCTGCTGTTGACATCTGAGCAGTCATGGCCACAGCGCCGGTATCATGGGATAGCCACAGCAAGCTAAACGAAGCCCCTCCAAGCTCATAGACTTGAATATCTTTACTCTGGTTGCAGTATTGGTTGGGACTCTTCAGCACGAGTGTCAGTGTATGGTTGGGTTCCACCTCAACTGCTGCACTAACAGTCACACCCTGGAAGAACTTTCTCTCTGGTTGCTCAATTCGAACCCCGCTAAGGTCTCGACCCTCCTCTTCACTGCCGTTTATCCGTATCCCAACCTGGAGAAAGTTCCTGCAGCTGTGCTTTAGTGCAAAGTTGTAGTCTATCCAGACCAGTCCGTGTTGTTGGAGATTGAGGTAATCATCATGGGTGGTCAACAGGTTGTTTTCTTCTTTGCCACGAATATTAAGCTGTAGCCCAGGATAGATAGAAGTACTCTTTGATTTTGTTGGTGGTATGGCAATCGAAGCAGCCCAAGATTGTGAGAGTATGTTCTCAGACACAGTTCCACATACAGCATCACTGGTGGAAGTGCAGGGAATGCCAACAGGCTCACCATCACAGTCTGAACAAGCCTGGCACTCCTGAAGTTCCTGATTGTAGAAGTACTCATGACCACACAGTCCTGCAGAAATCTCCCTCTCAGAGACACCGAGACAACGAAACCCTCCTGATGAACAGAACAAAAAAAAAAGAGCTTGGTGAATCTCAAGAGACCACTCGATGCAGACATGATGGAGTGGCATCATGTTTTTACTTTGCTTACCTGGGGTATTGAGACATTTTACTCGCTCCCCACACAAGCTCGGTAATTCGAGGCATTCATCCCTGTCCTGTTGATAGATATTTGTTACTCAAAGACATGTTAAAGATTAAGACATTCACCTTTGCTTGCTCTTTACTGAAATCTTATGTATTGCATGCATAATGCAATTTCTGCCACAGTGTCACCTGGCACATCCTATCAGCAGTGGGCGAGCACTGTGACACCAGGAAGAATCCAGGGGGGCATATAGTGCACCTTTCACACTGCGGTGGATCCTTTTGGAAGTCACAGTATTCTTCAGGTCCACAAGCAATTTGACAGCCCAACAATGGGTGCCCTGCATCCCCAACTACATTCATCACTTTAGCGTCCATATCTACCTTATGCACAGCATAGGACTTTTGCAGATGGCTACGTGCTTGGTTCTGAAGATCAGCCAGGTGGCTTTCAAAATAGCTTTGCAATTCTCCCTGCAGACCTTGAAAAGAGACTTGCTTGACCGTCTCAGAAAGCAGACCGTACTGAGCCTTCACCACATCCATCTGCTCGAACATGCGCCGCTGCTGGCTAAGTATTTCACGCTGCTGGGAGAGGAGGGCCCCCTGCTGTTCAACCAGTCTCTGCTGCAGATCACGGATCACCACTTGCTGAGCTCTCAAAGCCTCCACGAGCTTCTCTTGTCCCTTTGCCAGCTGTAGGTGTAGGATAAGTGCGTCCTCGGCAGGGACCTCATTCTCTCCTTGTGAAAGAATGAAACAGACGTGACTAAGTGGCTATAACTGAAGAAGTGTATAATAAGCTTTAAAGGTGCACCATATAGACACAAAAATAATGAAGTCCTTTGCTTGGGATGTTTCTGGGCTGTTACCTTTGGCCAGTGGCTGTGTAGCCCCAGCCAATAACAACATGCGGCGCAGATGAGGGCAGGACTTAGCTTTGCTAAGTTCTTCTATCTCGACACAAAACACTTTGCTGATGTTGCTATTACTTTATTGACTGCTATCTGTAACCCGACAGATTACTAGGCATTGTAATTACTTATTTATGACTGTTTATTAGCGAGCTAGACTGAAGATGGCTAAACTCAATTTACAGCCAGTAATCACCAAAAACTAATAGTTAAATTAAACTAATTTAACTATTAGTTTAAATGTTACACAAAAAATGCTATTTATGCATAATAAACCCAATATTTGAAAGAATATTTGCAAAATATTCCCCACTGGTGTTCTTGTGTCGATTGGGCTGCATGTCTGATATCATGTTGGGAAGAGGGCGTGGCTTCTGCCGGTGTTCCGAGAATAGGGGCCTAGTTTGAATGTTGTGTTTACAAACCAGTAACTGAAAATCCTGCTTAGTGCACCTTTAAGAAGAGTTACACTGATCCCATCAA
>RJVU01019258.1:5388459-5401387 GCA_003731715.1 Anabarilius grahami | reverse complement strand
ATATTTGGGAGTAAAGACATATAGATTAGCATGCTCTTGCTGTGATGCATAGTATATAAACTGAGAAAATTATCTAAATAGTTAACAATTTTTTGATATGTGAAGGTCAAAGCGATTTCAGTGCATAATATAAAAACCAAGTGCTATTTGTTTTTTTCAACTTCTGTGCTAGAACTATTTCAGTCATATGGAAATAGATCAAAGTAGTCTGCAATTTCGTGACAGTTGACTGCCAGCGGTTCTTCAGCTCTACAATCCTCTGTGTAGCCAAGCAGATATATGTGTGCAATAATAGTTCTCGGGCCAGCTGTCAAATTGCCCAATTCATTGATGTATGGAAATACCAGTACTGATGTTAAAATCAAATAAACGATGAGTTTTATGAAGCCTGATAGTTTGTGTACACTCCCCACCCTGTGGCATGCATCTCATATTGTTCAAGGACAACAGAAAGAATTCCTCTGTGATGTCTGTAAATTTACTCAAACATCATTCACATGCATTAAAAAGATTTCCTCTGAGCAGTTTGGATTAGACTACCAGACAACATTGTTTTATTACATCTATAAATAATTATTCTGAAAAAAGCAGTGTGGGGCACCAAGGTACAGTGATAGTATGATATGGAATTCATTGTAAGGTAATCCCAGATGTCTTCAGAGGTTTTGTGAGATTGTGATATAATTATCAAATAAATAATTTCTAAAAGTCTTAATTTTATTTAAAGCTGCAGTCTGTAAGTTTAGCCTCTGTCGCCATCTCTGTTTGAAACCTGCAATTGCAGATATTTGCGGAATTATCATCTTTATGTGTGTTGTGTATCGGCACGGCTCCTCAGCGCGGATTAATCTAATGTCAGTCACCACAGCGGTGTGGATACTGTACTTCGGAATCACAGATTCTACGTCTTGGAAGTATGACCAAAATAAGAATTTTCACCAGAAAATGTCATCTGAACAAGTAACAAATCTGCCACACAAACTGAGAAAAAAAGCATTACAATAAATCGCGCTACCAATGGTAACGATCGCTTACATTTGCACACGATCAAAGTGTGCAAATTATTATTATTGTTATACTTTGTTCTCAAATTGTTGCTCGGAGCACCCACGGAAATGGTCGAGCACCCACGGAAAAATACTAGATATTCTCCATTGATTTTAACCAATAGAAAACCGGCAGAAACATAAATCGGCGCCTATGTTAACAACATCAGCACAGTAGTAGCTATAGTAGTTTAATTATTATGAGAAAAGGCTATAAATGATCCGCCACCAGCAGCATCCTCACATGCCATATAGCCTACTAGCTGGGACTAGGTTTTCCCGCTGAAACCTACTAATACCACTCTAATTTTAAAATATTATTACAAGCTTACCCTTGTAAATTAGGCTAAGGTAAGGAGATAGTTTTGAACACTGGCTGGATATATACTTGCTCAAATTTATTTTGGATAATTTTTAATAAAAAAAAGTTACGGACTGCAGCTTTAAAAATTTATGAAAAAATTAATTAAAATATAATATGTAAAACTAAAATAATCAGGTGAATACAAAGGTTGGGAACACCTGATTTACCATGGTACTGAATGATTACTATGGAATTTCCACAGTCCAAGGTACTTTGAAGAATATCATGGTATTACCAAAGTACTTTTTTGTTAGTGGAAACATTCATGCAAATGACCTATTACATAGTTAAAGTTACTTCAAAAAAGACCATGGTATTACCATGTTACTGTATATGTTCAACAAAGCATAAAAAAATGAACTTTTTGTATTGTATACCCTGTTAGCTTTTATATTGTAATGACTAACATAAAATAATTTGTGCTCGATTTCCTTTTTAATAAAGTATAGTAATACAATAGCCTACGCTATTTGATTAAGTGTTACTTCAGTTTAAAAACAAGCTATTTCCATTCAAGTGCAGAACAGCTGGAACCACTGTTTCAATTCACCTGGTTTGATGTCACAAGTGAGTTGAACTCCCAGAGGAGCCCCGACCTCGGATGCGGGATATCCAATGTCCGGAAATTCCCCCAGAAACTGAGCGGCTCTGTCTGCCACATGGATGAGGGGAGGTTGGCTGGGCTCGGGTACACACCCGTCTCCAGCACAGGGTCTCGATCGGGGCTTTTGTCGTATCCTCAGCGGCAGACGGCACTCAATTCCTTTACATTCTCTCGTGTCGTTGATAACATGATCTGGTCCTTGAGGCGTAACGCAATCTGCGCACACAGGATCAAAAACTCCAGCGACGCGCGTCTGGACGGTTTCCCTTGTCTGGTCTCCAGACCGCCCGCGCTGGGACAGAAATGTTGCGTGATGTTCAGATGGAAAGCTGAAGGGAGCATGATGTTGATTTAGTGATCTGCTCTGTGTTGTCGGATTGTGTTGTCGCGGTGGTCTGGGCGATCTGCCTCCCGGACAGTGTGATCCCGAGCAGGGTCTGGTGTCTCCAGAGTCCCCCGAGCGCGCAGGACGGAACGTGCATAATACATAAACCAGCAGCAATAGCGTCTTTTTGGATGATGACATTGTTAAATCATTTATCTACCTAAATAAAAAATAATTTGAATTATGACTCAAAACGCGTTTAAAAGAGTTGATTGAAGTCACATACAGAAATAAAAGCCCGTGAATATTTAGTCCAGCCTGTTTTGAAATATAAAGATGTTTTGATTTTGCTTAAATCCGCAGAGAAACTCTTTAAACAGTGAAATGATATTACCTGCAGCTGTCTTCTGTTAGAATGTCAGTGAAAATATAAACAGCAGGAGGTGAGCATCTCAACTTCACTGCAGTGTGTGTGTGAGCCTTTCTAAACACTTCTGAAGGAGAATGTCATAGGCTGTGTTTTAAAACCTTGTGAGCTCCCTATCTAGGCAACATTTTTTGGGGGGACATCATACTGTAGATTGTTTCTAGGAACCAACATTTTATATAGCACTGCATCATTGGTGTACATGCAGCATTTTTGGCCATCACAGGCAGATGCACAACAGTTTTGATCATCTATGCGCACATGCAACATTTTGAGCATCATATGTGCATTTACATAATTTTGGGGCAATGTAAGCAGTTTTGGGCATCATCGGCCTATGCTGCAGTTTTAGGAATGGTCTGATGCCCAAAAATGCTGTTTATGTTTTAAGCTCAGTTTAGTTTTGAGACAGTACAGTCTGTCATTCTCTTCCAGAAGTGTTTAGAAAAATCCTGCACACACATATAATGCCTAAAAGAAATGCATGTGCACCAAAATGTGCTTTTTGTGCCAATCAGGCCAAAAATTGCCGCATGCATGATGGCCAAGATAATTCCACATGCTCCATATAATGCCCAATGATGCTACACACACCAGTAATGTCCCAAAAATTGTTGTATTTGCAAATCATAAATCTTTCCAAAACAAAATGTTGTCTAGTTAGGCGGCTTGCTAGGTTTCGGCACACAGCCTGTATGAGGCATTCCAAAGACTTAATTAGCATCAGGTTTCCCCAGCCTGAGTTTAACCCCTCACTCTCCCTGTCTTTCATCTGTTTTCCTCCTTTGATGTTATTTCCATTTTTCTTTTTAGTGTGCTATGTTGAGCAATGTTCAACTTGACACTTTTAACACCAAAATACTGGGTTACAAATAAGGAGCTATTACTGAAAAAGACAGTCTAGACAACAAAAAAGGTCTAGTATTTTTTCCTATTGTGAAAAAGAAGTACCCTTTAGCATACTTTTAAAAAGGTTCCTTATTATGAGAAGAATATAAGTTTGAGAAATGCTTAAGTGCAAACTGATTGCAGTCTTTTCGGACACTCAATTGCATGTTATGTACAATTACTTAATTTAAATTTATAGTAAATGCAAATAGTTGAACTTATGAGTCCTTTTTGGCCCACCTAAGACTAAGTACATCTTTATATGTAATTTCACAATTACTTCAGTTGTCTCTGAAATATGGTAAAAGTGTACTGTAGAATGTACTAAAAAAGCATGTATGGGAAACTAAAATACTTCTATTGAAATGTGTATGTCATGTATTACAAAGTGCACTTTTTAAAAGTCATGAAAGTGTACTCTAAGTACACTTAAGTGGTTTTTACAGTATGTCTTTAATATTGTATTACCTGCACATTTAATTAAGCACACTGCTTTTTCACAAGGGTTTGCCAAGCTTTCCTACACTGTAAAAAAAAATCCCAGTAAAATTTACGGTAAAAAAACGGCAGCTGTGGTTGCCAGAACTTTACCGTAAAAAATACAGTAGCAACGTAAAAAAAAAATTGGTTAAATTTACGGTAAAATAACGTATTTCATTCACTGATATAATGTTAATTTACCAACCTAATGAAGTACTAATATCTGTTTTGTACCTTTATAATACACTGACAGTCACCAAAGACAGTGGTGATGAGAGTCACATGATGAATCAAAGTTCATCACAAGCAGATTTTC
This sequence comes from Anabarilius grahami, assembly GCA_003731715.1. NCBI lineage: Eukaryota > Metazoa > Chordata > Actinopteri > Cypriniformes > Xenocyprididae > Anabarilius > Anabarilius grahami. The sequence goes on along the minus strand of RJVU01019258.1, from coordinate 5,396,937 downwards.
CACAAGCTGAGAAGGACAACACTAACATATAGAAGGTGCACACAGTGTTATTCACACACACACTAAACACCATCGTGGTAACATGCATGAAATTTTAAAAATGCAATAAACATTAATTTTACAACATTAGATGTAACATAAAATCCTAATGTACATAACTGATTAGAAAAAAATGAGAAAAACTAAGAAGAAACAGAGTTATTTCAACGAAAATATATCAAATGTGAAGTGTCACGCAGGGAATTGTGGGAATGTCAATTTACGGGTTTTCACTGTAAATTTTACAATGAATTGTTATTTTTCACTTCCAAAAACTGTGAATTTAACGGTGTTTTACCGTAAAATTACATTAAATGTACCGTTAGATCTATTACAGTTATTCACCGTATATAGTACGGAAACTTTCTGTAAACCAATTAACAGTTTTTCACCGCAGCATTTTTACAGTCTTTTACTGTTAAAATCACGGTCATTTTTGTTTAGGCTAAATATATCCTCCAATATAGGGATTTGAATGCAGACAGGAATTCAGTGGCTGCAGTGCAAGTTTTTAATAGAGGCGTCTTCATGAGTAATGGAAAGTTGTGTTACGACCAGTGTCACCTTTGTTTGTGGCCATGTCAGTTATTTTAAAGATAGACAGGCTTTTGATTGTTTAAACAGCTGTTGTGTGTCATTCAGAATCTGTCACGCAGAAGAAAAAGTCTTAAAGGGTCAAAGTTTATTTGCTAGAGTTCAGCCGGCCATGCTAGACACACATTTGGAGAGGAGAGATGGGAATCCAGAGCTCTTGGCGCCTGATAATTAAAGAGCTTTCATTTGCATGGTCATGGCTTTTTCATGGATCTTATATAGGGTGTTGGTTAATTAAAATAAACATTTAAAAACAAATGAAGCAAATTCAGTTATTGTTGGCTATATGTTGTGCTTTATATAACCAGCTCGCAATTAATCAACAAATAAGGTTAATAACGTAAAATAAACTTCACATTTTTACTTTAAAACTTTAAAGGATTAGTTCACTTTCAAATAAAATTTTCTTGATAATTTACTCACCCCCATGTCATCCAAGATATTCATCTACGGTGTACATTTTAGGACATTCTCACACCTCTGTCATACAAAGAAAAGGCGTCATGCCTCAGACTAAAAGGCTTCAGTCATCGGACAAAACGGCATCGCGCCTCAGACTGAAAGGCTTCAGGTCTCAGGAAAAACGACGTTAGGTGTCAGGTCTCGTACAATTAGGCATCGGACAAAACAGCCTCAGACTAAAAGGCATCAGATAAAACGGACTCAGACAAAAAGGCATCAGAAGAAATGAACTCGGACAAAACGGCCTCAGAAAAAAAGGCATCAGAAATAAAAGCACCAGACAAAAAGGACTTAAGGAAGCAAATTGACCCGCCTCAAAGTGACGTCACATGTACGCAGTTTTCTAACTGTTAAATGTTACACTGAGTTGTATAAAACATACTGAATTATTTTGTAAATTTGTATTATTCACTAGTTTTAGTTGTATGTATAAAAAGTTAGATAAATAACAGATAGATAGATGCATTGCAAACTATCGTGAACACTTATGAAAATTAACCATGGTTTTATTATAGTAAAAGTGTGGTAACTGTGTTGTTAGATTGATACTATTTGTATAACAATAGTTTTACTACAAATCCTACCATAAACTATTTGTGGTTACCATGGTTAACTACAATAACCATGTTTTTTTTGTTTTATTTGTAGTAAAACTATGATTGGTTTTATAAGGGAAGTAAAAAATCTTTAGAACTATAACCACAGCTGCTTTGTGTACAGAGGTAACCAGGGAAACGGCTTTATTTCTGCTGTTCCAGCGCCACCTACTGTCGATTACATTTATATGTCGATTACATATATATATAATCATAGCAAAAACATAAAGAACATTGCTAAGGGATAAATAGCCTACATGAATACCATCAATAGATAGATTCTACATAATTAACATGCATGCACACACACCTTACATCAATTTTGTAATAGTTACAGATAAATATAAAAAGGGGGGAGAAAGAAAAAGATAACTGAAGGATTGCATTATAAAAGCCAATAGAAAGTTATACAAAAACATAGCCAAAAAGCCGTTTCATCTGATGCCTTTTAGTCTGATGCCTTTTTGTCTGAGTCCGTTTCATCTGATGCCTTTTAGTCTGAGGCTGTTTTATCCAATGCTTATTTGTACGAGACCTGACACCTGACGTCGTTTTTTCTTGAGACGTGAAGCCTCTCAGTCTGAGGCACAATGCCGTTTTGTCCGATTACCGAAGCCTTTTAGTCTGAGGCATGACTCCTTTTCGTTGTGTGACTGAGGTGTGAGAATGTCCTAAAATGAACACCGTATTCATGTCTTTCTTCAGTCGAAAAGAAATTAAGGTTTTTGATGAAAACATTCCAGGATTATTCTCCTTATAGTGGACTTCAATGGCCTCCAAACAGTTGAAGGTCAATATTACAGTTTTAGTGCAGCTTCAAAGGGCTTTAAACGATACCAGAAGAGGAATAAGGGTCTTATCTAGCGAAACGATCAGTCGTTTTGAAAAAAAATACAACTGTATATGCTTTATAAACACAAATTATCACCTTGCATGTGCTTCCGCTTTCCGTATTCTTCAAAAAGCTTACGCTATTTGTCCTACGCCTTCCCTATTCAATTTATGGAACGAACGCGGCACCAGTTTAGTTTTTTCCGTAAGTAGAATAGGGAAGGCGTAGGACATACAGCGTAAGCTTTTTGAAGAATACGGAAAGTGTAAGCACATGCAAGGCTATAATTTGTTTATGAAGCATATACAGTTGTATTTTTTTTTAAAATGACCGATCGTTTTGTTAGATAAGACCCTTATTCCTCGTCTGGTATCGTTTAAACTAAAGCTCTTTGAAGCTGCACTGAAACTGTAATTTTGACCTTCAACCGTTTGGGCTCCATTGAAGTCCACTATAAGGAGAATAATCCTGGAATGTTTTCATCAAAAACCTTCATTTCTTTTCGACTGAAGAAAGAAAGGCATGAACATTTTGGATGACAGGGGGGTGAGTAAATTATAAGGAAAATTTTATTTGAAAGTGAACTAATCCTTTAAGAGGGTTGTTTAAAAGACAATATCTGAAAATGCATGGCAGAATGGTTTATTATCATTATTTTACCCATTATTTGAATGTTTAGCCATACCCTGTTAGCTGTTTTGATATTCTGAACCATTTTAGCACCATTCCTTTGATTATTTTATCTCAGCTGATTTCAGCAGGGGGTGCTATTTGAATGCTTGGACACATTTGCACACAGTGTCAGGATTTATGTGAAATGTGAAGTTTAAGTTGCTAAGACACTTTAATTAGGCCACAATGATGGTTTAATTCTATTATAACTGCTGCTATATGAACGGCCAGTGTTCGTCCACAGACCCAGACCAGAATAATGAGTTACCTGTGGCCTAATGGTTTTTAAAGAGCATATCCCCTCACACCTTACCATATGGGCTTTTGGAGTCACTTGAGACCTAGTGTACTTTCTTTGAAAAGTGCTGAAGTATGTCTGTTCATTGTCAGACCAGGTCGTGACCCTTTTATGAGCTAAGCCTTCACTTTATGCCAAATGTGGCCACCTCTCCAGCTGTTTATAGTGGTCTGCTTTCATTCACCGCTTATAAATGTAACAGAGGGGATATTATCAGTTAGATGAGAATGTATGTGCCTTTGTGATTGGAGTCACACAATCCATAATAGCATACTGATATTAAACAGTTTATCCTAAGGGACTGACAGAATTCCGACAGCTGACAGATTCAACATCCTTAACTAATTAACAGAATTTGATGTAAATAAAGCACATGTTGAATTGGACTGAATCACCAAACTCAACAAGGTGTCCACTTTTAAAGTCAACATAAAAAAAATCAGTTGAACCCTATTTACTTTCTTGATATACATTTGTGTTCTTTTTGTGGACATACAGTATCGTCAGGACACTTTTTTTTTTTTTTTTTGACTTTAAGATGGGTTAACAAAATGTGTCTGACATTTACTACAAAAACTGCATGTCAGTAACTTATACAGATTTGGCATTATTTTGGTTTTATACCTTGGTCAGAGGTTACTCTTTCGCTGTAACTCGATGTGTACGGCCGTTTGTCGGAAGCTAGTTATTATATTTTATAAAGTTTTAAATATGTATTTTTTTCTTATAAAAACTCATCGCTTCACTTCAGAAGGCCTTTATTAACCCACTGGAGCCATATGGGTTACTTTTATGATGGATGGATGCACTTTTTTGGGCTTCAAAATCGTGAGTGCCATTCATTCCATTATAAAGCTTTGAAGAGCCAGGATATTTTTTAATATAACTCAGATTGTGTTCGTCTGAAAGAAGAAAATTATAAACCCCTACGATGGCTTGAGTGAAAGTAAATGAGGATAAACTATCCCTTTAATTCAAAAAAATGTAATCTTACACACTACTTTATCTCTGTGTCTGATTCAAAGCGGGCAGAATGCTAAATCTAACGAGCCTTAACTGATGAAAATAACCATCAAATAATGTGCTGCAAACATCAAAAACAGATTTAACCCTCTGGAGTCTGAGGCTGATTTGGGGCCTGGAGAAGTTTGACATGCCCTGACATTTGTGCTTTTTTCAGTTGTTCATAAACATATTAATGGAAAAAGTGTCATTACACTGTATTCAGCACAAACTAGGCTACAATAATATGTGAGGAACATGTTTGTACATGTTTGTGTTTTTGAAGGAATAACGTTTATGTGTGGTTATTGAAAAAACAAAAAATTTAAGTCACTGAAATAAGGCCAAAAATATATATTAAATCTGTGTTCACAAGACTTCTGGTTTTGGAGGTTGTAGGCTAGAGTTTTTGCTTCAAAATTTTGTAAAAATTATAATGCCTACTTGTTCATATAAAACAATATATTGATTTAGTTTTTGTAAGACACGTTTTTGTCAAGAAACACAGTATGCGTGGAGGCGTGAATCATCATGAATAATGGGTCATTTACACCTGAGAAGACAAAAGAATCGCATAAAGAAGCTCTAATGAGCTGCATAATAATGAGGCCTTTCAGTCAGGTAGGCTGTGAAAAAAACCTTCTGTGATGTCTCAAGCTCATCATGGTGTATATGAAACATACAGAAAAATATTATTACAATATAAAATAATGGTTTTATATGATATACTTTAAAATATAATGTATTTCTGTGATGCAAAGAGTCTGAATATAGGCTTTTAGTTTAAAAGCATGCACATTTGGAGAAATATTGGATTCTCATATGTTTATGTCAATTTTCTATACAGAGGAGTTATATTTATTTAATATTCATTGTCATTACTATGAGCGCTGGTGTTTTCAATTCATACTTGCAGCCGGAGGGCGCTCTGTACACCTTTAGGCCACAAATTCATATAAAGAAGAAAAGGAACCAGGAACTAACGGCATGTCTTCTAGAGGTCGTTAACCATGGCTTTAACATCCAAATAAACACTTTTCAAGACAATAAATACACGATTGAGACAATGCATACAAGTATTGCCTCTGAATTTGCCTCTGAATAGCGCTCCCTCCGTGGGCGTGGCCGCATTAGCGGATAATGAGCTGAATCACGGACTTCTGACATGGCTCTCTTTTCATACAGATTACATAAACACAGAATGTTTGTTTTCGATTTGACTTGCACGATTTAAAACCTGACATTTCAAAGTTTCTTTAGACATAAGTGTCATTAGTATTCATAAGTTACAGTTCATTTTCTGAGAACTATCAGATTGGACTTCGTTCAGAGGGAGACGAGAGATCACGCATCATGTTAGTTTTCTTTATTTTACAAAAAGCACAACATTGTGTTTTTACTCTGAGTGTACACAAATAAAAGAAGACATTCTACAGTTTCAATTGATATATTACTTATGTCTCTATGACAAGAAATGACGGAGTATTTTAAGTCTGTTTTGCTGCAATGTGAAAAAATCCTACAAAACGCGCCGGCGTGTTTTCGGAGAGTTAAGTTGTCAATGCTGGCAAAAGACCATGGTACAAGCAGGATAATCCATGGCTAGCTGTGCATTAAATGATTTGAATGCACTCCGCTTCGCGTCGGGCGGTTCTTTGCCTCCACGTCGTGCATTAAAATCGTTTAGCCATGCTTTAGCTAGCCATGGATTATCATTTATACATCATATCAAAGATTTTTGGTCTCAGATGGTTTGGGTTGGTGTCATACAGTGTTGACTCGTGTCATGGAGGGTGGTCTGTTTTTACAAGAGCTGGTTGGGGCTTCTAAAGAAAATGAAAAGGAAGAATAAGACCACATAAAAAAGTCCTAATAAGAAGTTAATTGGTAGCAAATGGTGAGATTTCCGTCCTCCTTATTTTAGGAAGAGTAAAGTCTGATACTTGTTGTTAGCCAAAATGAGTGTGTCTAATTAGTAACAGACATGTGAAGATGAGATTAACAAACATGTCATTATCTTGAATGGCCTTTACAGAACTGTGTCCTTCTAGGACAAATTGTACTGCCTTGGAAGAAATTCTCAAAGTGGCTTAATTGGCAACATCTATCTACATCTCACCACAATAACCTGGACCTGAGCTTGTTTACATAGCCACATGGATAGAAATAATCATCAGCCATTCCCTGTCTGGACATGATTACATTGGACAGCCTCTACTGTTCCAAGTTTAGCTTTGAAAAATAAGGAATTTTGGTACAGACCCCAATTAGTCAAAATCAGACTTTTGGGTCTGTTATTCCCATCTGTTATTCCCATCTGTTATTCCCATATCCTCAAGATGGCGCCGAGCATGGCGGCCATGTTGCGAGCTCCGAGTAAACTTTGCAGTTTATGGTTTGTTTTACTTGTTTTTTTGTTGTTCTACGTATTGGATGTTGTTTGTAAAACTGTCTACGACAGACACACACTCTTAAACATAGGATCCTACGTCGCGAAACGCAAACCGGACTTTGAGTTCTTGAACACTGGTGCCTTGTTTACAGACACCACATCAGAGCCCTTTGTCTGGGCCGCGCGGGCGCGGCCGAGGAAACGCCGCCGGAAAAGAGGGAAGAGAGCCGGCGTCCTTGTAAGACTCAGACTTCGTTCCCTCCGACCTCCTCTCCCAACCATTTTGCTGGCTAACGTTCAGTCACTGGACAACAAACTCTGTGAACTGCGGGCACGTATCTCATACCAACGAGAAACAAGGGACTGCTGCATTATTTGCCTCACAGAAACCTGGATGTCTGCTGCGATTCCAGACTCAGCCATCGAGCTTACGAGGTTCTCCGTGCATCGCTCGGACAGATCGAAAGAGCTCACAGGGAAAAGCAGAGGTGGGGGTGTTTGTTTCTTTATCAACAACTCGTGGTGTGATGGAAGGAACCTACACTCTATTAAAACCTTCTGCTCCCCTGATCTGGAATTTCATATGCTTCTGTGTCGACCATTCTGGCTACCGAGGGAATTTACAGCGGTCATAATCACAGCTGTTTACATTCCTCCTCAAGCCAACACAGACCAGGCACTCAAGGAACTGTATGGGAATATAAGTGAGCAGGAAACCGCATACCCAGATGCAGCGTTTATTGTTGCGGGGGACTTTAACAAAGCCAACTTAAGAACAATAGCTCCAAAATATTTTCAACACATCACCATAAACAGGCGTGGTGATCGTGCACTGGACCACTGTTACTCTCCTTTCCGGGACGCCTACAAAGCTCTCCCCCGCCCACCTTTCGGCAAATCGGATCACTCCTCCATTCTGCTCCTGCCTGCCTATAAGCAGAAACTGAAACGGGAAGCACCCGCCCTCAGGACAATTCAATGCTGGTCGGACCAATCAGACGATATACTACAGGACTGTTTTGATCACATGGACTGGGACTTGTTCCGGGCAGCGTCTGATGGCGACATAGAGGCGTACTCAGAAACTGTAACGTGTTTCATCAGGAAGTGTGTAGAAGATGTTGTGCCGACAAAAACAATCCGCATCTACCCCAACCAAAAACCGTGGATTAACAACGAGGTTCGAGTAGCCTTGTCAGCGCGGACATCCGCTTTTAAATCTGGGAACGCTGATGATCGCAAACAAACAAGTTACGATCTCAGGAAATCCATCAAAGCCGCAAAAAGACAATATAAAAACAAAGTTGAAGAACAATTCAACACCAACAATGCAAGAAGTATGTGGCAGGGAATCAATAACATCACAGATTTTAAAGGGAATAAACCAGCTACTGTGAACATTGCCGCCTCTCTACCGGATGAGCTTAATAACTTTTATACTCGTTTCGAGGCTCTCAACACCGCCCACACAGAGAGCGCCCCCGCAGCTCCTGCAGGAGATGTGAGTGCACTCACCGTCTCCGTCGCGGACGTAACCCGATCCTTCCGTCGGGTAAATATCCGCAAGGCTGCGGGTCCTGATGGCATCCCA
>RJVU01019258.1:5371768-5383359 GCA_003731715.1 Anabarilius grahami | reverse complement strand
CCACAATTCTGTCTCTGAGCTCTTCAGGCAGTTCCTTTGATCTCATGATTCTCATTTGCTCTGACATGCACTGTGAGCTGTAAGGTCTTATATAGACAGGTGTGTGGCTTTCTAATCAAGTCCAATCAGTATAATCAAACACAGCTGGACTCAAATGAAGGTGTAGAACCATCTCAAGGATGATCAGAGGAAATGGACAGCACCTGAGTTAAATATATGAGTGTCACAGCAAAGGGTCTGAATACTTAGGACCATGTGATATTTCAGTTTTTCTTTTTTAATAAATCTGCAAAAATGTCAACAATTCTGTGTTTTTCTGTCAATATGGGGTGCTGTGTGTACATTAATGAGGAAAAAAATGAACTTAAATGATTTGAGCAAATGGCTGCAATATAACAAAGAGTGAAAATTTTAAGGGGGTCTGAATACTTTCCGTACCCACTGTATATAGAACTAGCAATTCCAGGTTTATAAAATGATATAGCTTAATTTTACGTTGAAAGGTATCATTACATTACTGGAAAAAAGCAAACATGTATAACAATGACATATTAATCATTAGCAGAGAGAAATGCTTATCAATCATTGACCAATATGTAATCTAAGGTGAAATGATAAACTAGCACTGGTTGGCCTGTCTGTCTCATACACAATCTCAGCTGTGCACTTGCTGGTTTTCAGCGTCAGCTGGAATGCAGAGACAGGTTTAGACCTGAACTTCCGCGTGAGGCAGGAAGTAAGCGAACTGTCAGTGACAAACATACAAGCTACAGCTCAGCAGCCTGCTGCATGTGGGTTGGGTGGTGTCCACCGTTAAACAGGAAAGAGAGAGGCATTTTACCGTAAACTTATTTATGACCCCACCACCTTGTTATAAAAGCTGAAATATAAACCAAGGTAAGTTATTTTTTTTCCTCAAACAAACAGTGTGGTTGACAACTAGGAATAGGTTCAGTGTGTTTTTGACTTTGTTCAAATTTACCTGTTACATTTGACAATAATCAAGTAACAGGATGATTTTGTGGAAATATTGTGGTGTGTCTGGTGCCTAAGACTTGTCTAATTCCACTGTTATAATGTTTTCATGAAGTAGTCATTCTAATGACTCTGCTGACTGAATTTTATGAGAAAAAGAAGTTAACATGCTACACCAGGATGTTGTAACTGTATTTGTCTGTAGTGATGGTGTGATTCAGTATATTTGATTATTGATTAGAGTTATATGATAAATATAGAAGATGACATGGGCAGATTTGCTTCTGACTGATATGTTGTCTATATGTTGGGAAGCCTCTGTCAAGGCTGATGTGTAATGCATTGTGGAGAATATTTCAGACTGATAAATGTATTAATAGCAAATTAATTCATTTTATTGTTGTGACTGGCCAGATTGTGCTGTACTCTCTTTAGTACAGCACAAATAACACCACACCCCTAGTGTGATATTATCATTTACTAAAAGACTACCACATGAACCCAATAGTTTTACTAGCTGAACAACAGCTGACAGATCAAAAAATCAAAATGGATTCTACTTACTTTCATGTTCCCAGTTTTATAGTTTCATTGCCTTCATAATCTTTAATCAAACATTTTTTGAAAATGTTAATCAATAGTCGTTCACAATCATCTTAAACATCCAATTTACAGAATCCAAACAATTCCTGATGGATAAAATCAAGTCCCACAGACATTGTTTTCATTGAATACTCAGTTTTACTTGGAAATGTGTCACAGTATGGAAGTAAAGTGAGTTGGAAATGCCATTTCTTGTTGAAGAATGGATGCAAATGGATCAAGATTAGACCTGAAGCTTTAACTCTTGTCCTCAGCTGTCCGGTGTCTCTATCAATAATTACTGTATGTCTGTATCATTTTGAATAACACATGCTGTCCCTACTCTATAGCAAATAACAGTAATTTGTACAAAGATCACTGAAGTAAGTTGGTTTCTGGGCTGTTCTATCTCATCTACAGAAAGTCATCCAGACAAATCTTCCTTGAAAGTGAACCCCTGCGTTTGCAAAAGTTTTAGGCTGTACTTTTTTATGATAAAGAGGTTTAGTGTTTCAAGTACAACAGCTCACAGTTTAAAGTATACCAGTGACAGGAATCATACGGCAGACCAACTGAACTAAAACACTGTACCCAAGCGTTTGATGAAGAAACAAACTGTAGACTGCTTTTCTATCAGGTTACCCCAAAGTCAACAGTCCATCTGGTTCTTTAATGACTGTTTTCCTCTGACTAAAATAACTATTAAAGAAAAAGCATTACTGTGACAACAATATAGCTGTTAGGCTAACTGTGGAAATGAACTGGTAAGTTACTTTTTATTGAATCATGCACTCTAAAAAATGCTGGGTTAAAAACAACCCAACTTGGGTTGTTTTTAACCCAGCATTTTTTAGAGTGTGGAATGCTGCAAAATACATTGTTAAAACTATAGCATTCAGTCCTGTGGTAAATGCTAACAAGATTGCAACTTCACAAGTGACATTTAAATGTCAAAAGTCCTATATATGGTCTGTTTGTATAGGAACCAACTTTTATTGCCCTCACGAAAATTAATTGTTTTATCATAGTAAAACTATATATTTTTTTTTTTATGTATTGACTACCATAACCACAACAGTGGAACTGGGGTTTTTGTAGCAAAGTTTGTAGTTATTTTGTGGTTGCCAGGGAATAACTACAAGAACCATGTTTTTTTTTGGTTTTATTCATAGTAAAACCATGGTTAATTTTCGTAAGGGTGACAGTGTCTACTAAAGCAAGCATCACTATTACTATTGTATAAGAGTTTTTAGGGGGATTTGAACAAGCTCCAAAGCAAACACTTTTCATGTTATAGATATGAATGACACCTCAACTTGTGAAGAAAGATGTGCTATTACTTTTGTAAGTGAACAGGATTTCACATTTTTCCTGATACTATATATTTTTTTTTTAAATCCTATTTTTAGAGACCATAATATTACAGAGACTTGAGTGGACTAATTTGACTTTGGCCAGTACGCAACCACCTAACAACCATGTAGCAATGACGCATAACACCCTAACACCCAGGAAACCACCTCTTGTGAAAAAATTATTGCACCTAATTGTATTGAATGTGTACTTGCAGATAATATAATATTAATGAAATAAAAGGCCACTCAAGTGTATTTCAAGAGAGTACACTTTCATGACTGTTTATTAACACTTTTAAAGGTGCACTTTGTAATAATATCAAATTGAAAGTTTTACTTTATTTGAAATCATTACGTTTTTAATGATTTAAGTTTATCATCGCAACTTCATCATTACAAATGTAATGTACAAACTTATTTAAATGCATGACATACAAGTATAATATGTGTGCTCTGCTTTGATTCTGTTTTCCCTGTCCCTGTCATTTCACCCAGTTTCGCAGTATGTCTGATTATGTATTCCATTCACCTGTTGTTCCATCAATTAACTTGTTAATCCCTGTGTATTTAAGCCCTGTGTTCCGTTCAGTAGCTTTTCCTGTCTATGTTGCTGTTGAGGTGTGTTATCTGTTTCTTTTGAGTTCTGCCTCTTCAGTAAGTTATTGAATTAAAGTCTGTTTCCTTATTCCTTCATCTTTGTGAGCTACTTGTATATAACAACCCGCGACAAGAAGTTTCAATAGAAGTGTTGTTGAAGTATATTTTAGTTTGTCACGAATGTTTATACATTCGACAGTTTCGGAAGACAGAATGCTACAGTTATCCTAGAAAGTAAGACTGGCTTGATTGCAGTGTGATTAAATAACTTCCTCGATATTTAATTTAAAACACATGCACTTGTGAAACAAATGGAAACACTGAGCTAATTTCTTTTCCAGACCTGAAATCCTACAGAGATGTTCTTGATATGGAATATTATAGTTACCATAACACTTAACAAAAGAAATCATCCTTGAAGTAGAAAAGAGGAGGATATTGCGCCGCATATAGAATGCCTGACATCATCAGCTCAAACATGTCAGTTAAATAAAGATATGACACAAGGTGCCAACGTGACTACGTCTTGCCAATTGCTTTCTTTCATTTCTTCCTGTCGTGGCACATCAAATCTATGCAGCATAAATGTAACAAAACACATATGCTTCTATTTTGATGTGAGTATTTATTGATGATATATTGATGCATATAGTAGTAATTTTTTTGGAAAAAAGAAACCATAGACAAATGAGAAGCACCATGTTGTGATAGCTGCAAAGATATAGTGAGTGCCATCTGTTTCCTGTTGGAAACTTCGATGCTTTCAACATTGTGTGAGGGGGAAGTTGCTGTAACCACTTCCCCAGAGAGCAGCACAAAAAAACAGATCTCTGATTGGCTGCACGGCAGTGCTTCATTTAAACAAGAAGACGCAGCATTGTTATACTCACAGGTGCTGGTGGTACAGACTCTGCCACTTTGGTTTGACATAGTATCAGTTACTTGTTTTTGAGGAGTATTGCAGCACTGCTCATCTTTGAATGAATATTCGCTTGTGTTGAATTGTTGTGTTCATTTAAATTCAAATGCAAACTCAAAATATATCATTTTATTTTTAATATTGAATAAAACAATTTTATTTCAGAATTAAGTCAATCTTAGATTAAATAAAATAAAACTATGAGTAAAGTTTGTGAACAAACTTTGATGTTGGCTTGAGAAAGCCTGAAAGTTGTTAAAGCTTGAAGTGTGAAATAGTTTATAAAGAGAGAGAGAGTGTTTAAAAAGCTTGAAGTTTTAAGGTTTTAAATTTGAAGCCATTTTAAAAGCTTGAAGTTTAAATTATTTAAATTTGATGTAGTTTTAAAGGGATAGTTCACCCAAAATTGTAAATTCAGTCATCATTTACTCCCCCTCAAGTATGAATTTATTTGTTCTGCTGAACACAAAGGAAGATATTTAGAAGAAAGTTTGTAACCAAGCAGATTTCGTCCCCCATTGACTATCATAGGATTTATTTTTATGGTAGTAGGAATGGGGGGGGCGAGATTTGGTTACTGACATTCTTCCAAATATTTTCCTTTGTGTTCAGGAGAACAAAGAAATTCATACAGGTTTGGAACAACTTGAGGGGGAGTAAATTATGACTGAATTTTAATTTTTGGGTGAGCTATCCCTTTAAGTTTGAATCAGTTTTAAAAGTTTGAAAGTTTTAAGTCTCTCCGACAAATTGTTTCCTATGCGGTTGCTAGAGTATTCTGGGTGGTTACTAGGGTATTGCTATGTGGTTGCTAAGGTACTCAGAGTGGTTGCTAGGGTGTTAATAAGACTTAACATAACTAGACTTTTACATTATCTGAAATAAATGTGAATGGTGCTTGTGGTCGCCAGGGTGTTGCTAAGTTGTTGGTAAGGTGTTTTAAGTGGGTTTGGCATGATATTCTGCTTTTAATATGGCGTCAATCCCTCTTTCAGTATAATTCTATAGGATTTTGTCCATTTTATTATCCATCAGAAGAAAAACTTACATCTCACTTAGAAAAGTATGCTTCTTATAAATACATCATATCACATAAATTGAGGAATCTTTCATTTCTGTAGCACAAACCGTGCTAGACGCCTATGTTTAAAAATGATAACATGTGCATTAATTCAAAGCTGTTGCACAAACGATTTGCTGAATGTGTGAGAATAAGAAGGAAGTAAGCCAGAGTTGGGTATTTTGGACCAAGATTACCAGATTCTGTTTGTCTTATTTTAGCTGAACTGCAGGCAGCTGGAATAAGCACTTTGGGTTTGAGAAAAGTGCATTATAAATAAAATGCATTATTATCATCATCAATAATCAGCAGAAAAGTTAACAGATCTTTCTTTAATCCCACTGGCTCATGTACAGTTACTGTGAGAAAAGGAACGTTTATTGCAGAACAAGAACTGATTTATGCAGTTACTGTAGCAACATCACAATAGAACGAGACAGAGAATGATCTCTTTGCATGTAAGTCATACTTTCTGTAATATTGTACACTCGGGCTGTAACTAAGCATTCATGGGCAGGATTCTGCATGTCTTGGCAAAGAATGAATGTGTAAAAGAGTTATGCAAGCCATGCTTTTATCTCTAGCCTCTGGATGGAAATTGTGCAATGTTTAGCTTTGGGTTATGTTTTTTTTGTTTTTTAAATATGTGTACAGGTACTCTGCTCTATATTACCAATCACAAACTTGTACGGTGCTGTAACCAGTAAATTTACCAATTCTGCACAGTAGTTACAAAACTAGGCCAGATTATCCAGATGACAACATCTCCAGCTAACAAAAAAATTAATTCTAAGAGCGTTTTGCTAACGTTCCCTTTAAGATATTTCTGAATGTTCTCGGGGCATTCAAAACATCCAAGTTGCGTCCCAAACGACACGCTATACACTATGTGCGTGAAATGTATAAGGTTATTTTGTCATTTAACATCGGAGTCTGATCCTCCCTCCCCCTCCAATACGTAATTAAAACTGCGACTGTTGAGTGCATGAAGTGTCCAACATTCCACACTTAGTTTTTTCCGTTATTTTAGTGCATCATTCGTAGGCTTGGGTATCGAGTATCAAGTATCGATTGGAACCGGGACTAGCTTTTCGATTTTCCCGGAATCGTTCAAAAGTTTAAATTTCGATTCCTAGTTTCGATTCCTAGTTTCGATTCACAGTTCGCCGACTGGAAGAAGAAACCGCTGAACACCAACGAAGAAGCGTCCATCGGAAGTGTTGGCATAACCGAGCGAGTCGAACATGGATAGCGTGCGTCGGCGGTCCAAAGTGTGGCTTCACTTTTTTTAAACAGAACGAAATCTCGCCAAAATGCAACATTTGCGGCAAGATTGTTTCGTGCATAGGAGTGTGCACGTCGAACATGATAAAGCACCTCCGAGTTCATGACTTCGGTAAAGTTGGTTTTATATTCGCACATTCGGGCATCCGTATTCAATAGCTTTGTTAATCACACTACATTGGACATTCAGTGGACATTCACAAGTAAATATGCCATTAAAACAATACTTGCCTATTTTGATCGACTGTGAAAAATGTTGTAAGTTGACAATCGTTGGTTGTCAATATCATGTCGCTGCTTAAAATTCGCAAACATTAATTTATTGCACATTTATTGGAAAGTCTGAATTTATCAGAAGTCCGAATGTGCGAATATAAAACCAACTTTACCGAAGTGAGTTCATGGAGTAGAAATAAATGTGTGCACAGCAGGAGATACTATCTGTCCAGAACGCTCACGCATCCTGCCTGAGAAGGCAGATATGATCATTTTCCTAAACAAGAACTGTTTCTGATTTTATACTGTACCTGCTGCTAATCTGGACTGGGTTTTACAAGTTGTTTCTTATTGTTTATTTGCTATTCTGCACCAGGTTAGCCCATCAGTGGGAGCACGGTAACATGTTCAAGTACCTGCAGCATCATACACTCATGTGTAAATGTGTTTTCATGGTTTTCAAAAATAAAGCTCTCTTGAGGAAAGTGTACCCCTGTGAAAATATGTTCATAATTTATAATATTTATATTCAAGTTCATAGATTTGATATTTAAATTGTAGTTGAAAACAGCCCTGTGAGAAATTCATAGTAAAGTTCATAAAAAGTAAAAATTTCATAGAATTAAAATTGATGGAGAAGGTCAGACTATTTCCTTCCAGAAAGACCGTTGGTTAGCTAGCTCATTTAAAATATCCTAAACTTTTTTTGACCCTGCCTCTTAAAAGAATCGGAATCGAGAATCGTTAGGAACCGGAATCGAAACAAGGAATCGGAATCGGAATCGTTCAAATTCAAACAATACCCAACCCTAATCATTCGGGTATTTAAAGTGTACTTTTTCTTTTTGGAATTTTCTTTGTGAACACACTACTTGCACTATTTATACTTAAAAACGTCATAGAATAGTGCATAAGTGCGCGAATTGGGACGCACCTCCAGTTTTTTAAATGTTTTAAAAACGTTATTTCTTGGTTATTATGTGAATGTTAAGGGATTATTCAGTTTTGCAGATATGGGATTATTACTTGTGAATGTACTTTTGAATGTCTTCATTCTGAGGCCCCATTTACACTAGTGTTTTTTAGTTTTAAAATGGCGTTTTAAAGTGAAAACGATCCTTGTCTACACTGGCGTTTCCACAGCATTTGAGAAACGATCTCTATCTACACTACACAGCCGAAAAAGCATGTCACATGACCATTCATGCACACTGGACATGCGCGTACAAGTGTAATCAGTTGCCTCTTGCACATGTGGGCAGCTGCAGTATTAAATAAATGCTGAGTTTAACTGCACAATGGCTGCTAAAAATGACAGCAAAGCCAGCAAAGATTGCAGTCTTCATGTTATTGTTTACATGGTCGTCAAGGATATGCAGGGCGAACGTGGGCAGCCATGCCATCGTTTTCAAGTCTCCGCTTTGGTCCGTTTATACTGAAATGTTACCCCGGCGTTTCCAAACTAAAACTGGGCCTGCAGCGTTTTCGAAAGTCTCAGTTTTTGAGGTTCGAAAACACCGGCGTAGTGTAAACTGCAGGAGTAACTGTAGCAAAACGTACGCGTTTTAAAACGAAGACGCACTAGTGTAAACGGTCCTGAAAAAGTAGTAACATTTAAAAATGTTTGATGAACGTCTAACTAAAACGTTTCAGGGGAAGAAAAAAATTCCATGAATGATGTATAGAGGTATAAAGCAGATGATGAGAACATTATTAACATAACTTTTGAACAAATGTTCTTTTAATGTTACTGGAAGAATGTTTGTTTATAACTTTTAGAGAACCTCCAGAATGTTGGGGAAGTTCTGAGAAAGTTATCTGTTATTGGGACATAAACTCCTTCAAAACTTCACAACCTCAGTGTTTGATAGCCTTTACTACAGTAAATGAATGAAAATGAAATACACTCCCCGGACAGAAAAAAAAAAGTTTTAAGCAAATACTTAAGAGTCTATGATTGGATCATTATTGCAGTGATTATTATGTTCCTAGCATGTTATATGTTTGGGAACAGTTCTTCTAACCCTAATTGATGGAGTGTGTAGCTTTTCATTTCTTAAACAACCCTGTAGGATTCATGGCCATATTCTGGACCAAAAATTGATGTACCTCTTGATGGAAATCACATTTATTTCCATCAAGAGGTGCATCACAATTTGGTCAAGATCTTGTATTGACAATGCAAGAATCAAGCACTCTGTGAAGTCTCCTCCAGCACATCCCAAAGACTTTGAATGAATATAAGGTCTGGACTCAGAGGTGCCAATTCATGTGTGAAAATGATTCTTCTTGGTCCTTCCCAAACATTCTTTCACAGTTTGAGCCTAATGAATCTTGACATTGTCATCCTGGAATATGGCTATGATGTGTCTTCTGACATGGTTGTTTAAGAAATTAAAAGCTACACACTCCATCAGTTAGGTTTAGAACAAATGCTGCCAAACATATAACATACTGGAAACATAATAATCACTACAATAATGATCAAATCATAGACTCTTATGTATTTCCCTATTTAAATCCAAACAGTGACTTGCTTCATCCGAAATCACACACCGTACTTTAGGTACTACATTTGGTTTGAAACGTACTTCATGAATGTTATGTTCTGTGTCGCATGAATATGGGTAGTATGAATGAAATTCAGATGTACTACATCTGCCATGTTGTCACTGTCACGTGACTTACGGCATCAGTTGCGTCGCTTCACCGGCATTCACAAATCCTCTCCTGTGGCCTCATGGGATAGTAAAGTGCCCAATGAACACGCACTTTAGAATCTTGGTCCTCCATAAATCATATTCGTAGTAGCATTTGGAGTCACAAGATGATGCCTCTATTGACATAAAAAGAGAGAGAGCATGTAGTGACATGAAAGTAGTACCAGTATGTTGCCAAGGATGACAATGAAAAAATACAGTTTAGTAGTCTTTATATAAAAATATTTTGTTACACTTCATTTTAAGGTAATTTTGTTACAGTGTAATTATACAATTAAGTACCAAGTAATATTAATTAACTACTTGTACTTATGGGGTTATTGGTTTAGAGTTAGTTACTTGTAATTATGCATATATTTGTTGTATTTTTCATTCACCACTTTAGAAGTTTACTTTAACTATGACGACTTCCACCAAACAGAATTCATTATTCCAGAAAGTATTACATATGGACATGGTAATAAATAATAAATGAAGTAAAAAAAAAATTAAAATTGATTTGTATTTACATTTGATTAATGTTAAATTCCCAATCCTATTGTACGACTTGTTAAATGTCAAATGTTAAATTCTCATCACCCAACTGTTCTTGTTGTAGATGGAAGACATTGATGCCATGTTCAGCGACATGCTGCAGGAGATGGATCTCCTAACGCAGGTATGTTTCCTGTGGATACGTCTCATATCTTCTAGACAGACAACCTAATCAGTGCTATGTGTGCCTTTATGTGTTCCTTAAAAAAAAAAAAAAAAAATGGAAATAGCTTCATAAATAATAACATTTTCATTTTATGTTTATGGTCACTTCAACAGAAGACAACGGTTATCTCTCATTCAAACAATGGCAATGATAATTTTTATTCAGTTCCAGTAATGAGATGTGATTAGTTTTGAACACAGAATATGGAATAAAAGCAGAAAGCCCACATAAAAACAATGACATATACAGGGGTTGGACAATGAAACTAAAACACCTGGTTTTAGACTATAAGACGTTATTAGTACGGTGTAGGGCAGGGGTGTCCAAACTCGGTCCTAGAGGGCCACTGTCCTGCAGAGTTTAGCTCCAGCTTGCCTCAACACACCTTCCTAGAAGTTTTTAGCCTATAGTAAGACCTTGATTAGCTGGTTCAGGTGTGCTTAATTAGGGTTGGAGCTAAACTCTGCAGGACAATAGCTCTCCAGGAGCAGGACTGGACAGCCCTGGTGTAGGGACTTCATTTGAGGCCAATACAGCATCAATTCATCCTGGGAATGACAGGTACAAGTCCTTCACATTAGCCAGAGGGATTTTGAGAACAGAACAGAAACATTTTCTGACTTGGTCACTCCAAAGTGGCTCAAAAATACGTAGATTAGGTGACTGTGCAGGCCATGGGAGATGTTCAACTTCACTTTCATGTTCATCAAATCATTCTGTCACAAGTCTTGCTGTGTGTATTTGGTGCATTATCATGCTGATACACAGCACCCCTTCAGGGTACAATATGTGAACCATTAGGTGCACATGGTCCTACAGAATGGTTCGGTTGTCCTTGACAGTGGCATGCCCATCAAGAACAGTAGGGAATGCCAAGATTGCAGCCCAAAACATCACTGATCCACCCCTGTGCTTCACTCTTGGCACACAACAGTCCAGGTGTTAAACCTCTTTGGAGCTTCTCCACACCGTAACTCCCATGTGGGAAAGACAATGAAGGTGGACTCATCAGAGAGCAATACATGTTTCACATTGTCCACAGCCCAATTTCTGAACTGTTCGCACCAGTGAAACCTACATTAGGCATTGATACGAGTGACCAAAGGTTTGGTTATAGCAGCTAACCATGAATATTTACTCTGTGGAGCTCCTGACAAACAGTTTTGGTGGAAACAGGAGAGTT
>RJVU01019258.1:5332053-5371721 GCA_003731715.1 Anabarilius grahami | reverse complement strand
CATAAGCGTG
The DNA here is from genome assembly GCA_003731715.1 of Anabarilius grahami. Classification (NCBI taxonomy): domain Eukaryota; kingdom Metazoa; phylum Chordata; class Actinopteri; order Cypriniformes; family Xenocyprididae; genus Anabarilius; species Anabarilius grahami. The sequence continues at coordinate 5,371,711 of RJVU01019258.1, read as the reverse complement.
AAACCTCCAACCGCCATGAAACCTCCGACACTATATTGCCAGTGTTTCCGTTTCATTGTCCAACTCATGTGTCACATCTGCATGTTAATAAGATGATAGTTCCTTTGCTGTTATTTCCATTATTTTAAAAATAGCTTCCATATTTGATATCTATCATTTGGCTTGTTCCTCATTTGTCTTTTCACAGAGTTTGGGAGAAGAAGCAGAGTCTGCACCTTTGCCTAAACCTTCCTCCATTCCTGAACCTCAGCAAATGAACTTTTCCATTGGTTTTACAGATTTTAATGGTAAACAATATTTCAACCTAATATTTTTCACCAGTGTCTGCTTTCTTACCTAGTTATTTCACCTGAAAGGATCAATTCCCCAACTGTGTTTCTTTTTGGAGAAAGTTAGTGATTAATTAACCATAAAATTGCTTAAAATTATGTCTGAGGGCAGCCCAAAGATGCACAGATGGGGCTGTTTGAAGTAGACAATGTTTCTCTATGTTATGTCTCCAATCAAAGCCTAAATAACACACTTAATATATGGGCCTCATCAAGCTCAAAAGGTCAACTCTATTATAGGAAAAACAATAAAACGATAAATCTTTACAGAACATTCTTCTTAGCACAAGAAGATTGACTGTAACTGTTGCACTGTTTTGTTAACTTAAAGGGCTATTTCTACCTGATTTAACCCATAGAATTTTGTTGGTATAAATTAATGTATAGGTAGGTTCAGTGATGTTAAATAATATTTTTTGACTTGAATAAATCTAGTTAATTTAGAATACATAACTTTTTTTTTTCAATGTAATGTGGTATGCAATTGTATTTGCCATGGCATAAAACATTTTTAAAAATTACCCCCAAAACATTTTAAGTAACAGGTTTGCACACAATATGTGCTTTGAAAGAGAAATATCATGGTTTATTTTTCAGTGACTGCACCGAAAGTGGGTGATACTACCAGGATATATTCAGTTGTCTATTAAATTAGGAAGTCAATATGTAATTTCTTCACTGTAAACCTGAATAAGTTAGGCTAACTCAAAAAATTGAGGTAATCAGTTTTGCTAATAAAATGAGTTATTTACTTCACTAATAAGTTGTCAGAACTCAAAAAAGTGGAATGAGAATTTTTCAAGTTTTTATTTTGTACTCATACATTTTTATTGTTCTTAACTTGAAATATTTGAGTACACTAATTCATACATTTAACTTAAAATTATCAGGTTATCTCAACATAAATATTTTGCTAGCTATAACAAACTAATTAAGAAAATGTCAATTTGCTAACATGTAAACAATAGCACTTACAGAATGAGTACAGCAACATGAAACCTGTTCTTAAACCAAGCCACATGCGCCACTTGTCACCATGACGGTAACTCTCTAAAAACCCACATTAATAGAAAATCTTCTAAATTAGCATAACAAAATATTAATCAATACTAAATCTCCCTCACCATTAATCTTGCACACAAAAAAAAAAAAGAAAAAGAAAAAAACAACAACATTATGTAACTCTTAATTTGATCATTTGCTCTTCCTTTTGAATGCCATGGGCAAAGCATGCTGGGAAATAGAAATCCCAGCTTCAGTTAAACTTAAAGGGTTAGTTCACCCAAAAATGAAAATTATGTCATTGATGACTCACCCTCATGTTGTTCCAAACCCGTAAGACCTCCGTTCATCTTCGGAACACAGTTTATGATATTTTAGATTTAGTCCAAGAGCTTTCTGTCCCTCCATTGAAAGTGTTTGTACGGTAGACTGTCCATGTCCAGAAAGATAATAAAAATATCATCAAAGTAGTCCATGTGACATCAGTGGGTTAGTTAGAAGTTTTTGAAGCATTGAAAATACTTTTTGGTCCAAAAATAACAAAAACTACGACTTTATTCAGCATTGTATTCTCTTCCGGAATCCTTTCCATTGAATTGATTCCATTGAATCCTTTCATCTTGGTAATGCACTTTTACGTCGTTGTTTTTGGCGATTAGGACATCCGCAACATGCACACTTACGCACCATTTAAAAAAATATTGCAATACCAAAATACAAACAATGTCGAGTAGCTTGAATACAGCGTGCGTCTCCCTCAGACTGTAAACGAAGCTCTGGCGCACCAGATAACACGTCAGCAGCGTCTTACGTCAGCAGCGTCACTGCGGAGTCGTGAACCCGGATGAACAACAGACCCGGAAGAGAAGACAATGGAGGGACAGAAAGCTCTCGGACTAAATCTAAAATATCGTAAACTGTGTTCCGAAGATGAAAGGAGGTCTTACGGGTTTGAAACGACATGAGGGTGAGTCATTAATGACATAATTTCCATTTTTGGGTGAATTAACCCTTTAAGTTAGACTAAATGAAAAGAAATGAGCTCATACAACTCAAAGCAATGAAACAGTTCAGTTTACTTGAAATATGTCAGTGCTGTGAGAGAAAAAGAAAGTTCTAAATAAGTTTGTCCTACACAAACCAATTAAGTATTTTGAGCGTTAGGGTTTACAGTGTTATTGTGATGTATTAACGTGGGATTGGATGTACTAGTTTAGGATTCTGTCATTCAAAATTTCATGTTTCTACACCACTGATATGATGCCTTGAGGTATTTGAAGGAACTCATTTATTTCCTTATTTCTTGTTATGACATAATAAAAAAAAATAGATATCTTGGCTACCAGTTAAGAATTTTTTCCCACAAGTTTGTTTTCACGAAGTGAATTTGTGGCTACATTTTATTAAGTCCTTTCCTCATTTTAGTTCAATTGTGGTATTTAAGGTATACTTATTAGTTTCCTTATTTTAATTCAAAGTCATCTGAACCAAATTCTTAATTTGTAGCCACAGTATCTATCACAATCTCATGGCAATTCATAACAATTTTATATTTTGCTGAATTGGTGGCTAATTTGTATAAATTTGAACAACCTCATTTATATGTTTTGTACAATCTGCTTACTCCCCACTGATGGTTTAGGGGTGGACCTTCATGCTTACTTTTTTCCAAAAAAACATACGTCCTTGTACAAATCACATTGTACAAATTCATATGAAATTGCCACCTTGTAATTACTGTACATGTTCTCATGATATTGGACTGTATTTTTTGCTCTGCCCCATAAGTTGTCAACAATGTGGTGTTTTTGTTTCACATTGTTACCCTGTATGTTTCTCTAAAGCATCCCTGCATGATCTGGAAGACAATGACTTAGATGCCTTGATGGCTGACCTGGTGGCAGATATCAGTGCCACGGAGGAAAAGTTTGCCACAGAAAGAGATACGTCAAAGGATTCAGCTCCATTTGCCCCAAAACCCTTACAGCCTCAGAGTAACTATGGCCTTCTAGCGTCAACTGACACCTCAAAACCTGCAACTTCCTCCAACTCCATTGCAGCTCCACCCCCACCACCCTCCACTAAACTATCAAAAGTAAATATCATTCTGAATGGTCCGCACACCCACAGCCCTCACGTGGTTAACACATCCTTTGTTGAAGATTACAGGGCTTATTTTAACACAATCCAGGCCAAATAACAGATGTGAATGAATATAATGGAATTTAAGTGCAGCCAACGCTGTAAAACTGCATTAACTTTATGAAGTATGAACCCTATGATTGTCTACAATATCCATTTCTACTCTGCATGTAAAAAAAAGCCCAACCGTAAAATGTAATTACCCTCATGATTGCAATGTTAGCTCAGCTGGATATTCACTGAATGTTATTTTATGTCTAGCCCAGTGCTTGACGGAATGTACAACAGGAGATATCCAGACGGCTTTCTAATGTAGATCAGCTCTGTTTCACAATCTTAAGTGAGATGCCAACTTTAAAGCATTACAGACATACAGTACTTCCGATGCAAAGGCTGTTTAACCAGTTGGGCAGAATAATTATATTGCCTTCTCAGATAGCTAGTATTGTGTTCATCCTTCTGGCATGCTCAATTGAAAAAAATTATTCAAGATGGATGCCATGCTGTAAGATACAGGCTATGTGGAAAAAAGAAATGTGCTTAATTGTGTTGAATGTGCGCTTGTAATGTACTTCAAATCTTAAAAACTATACTGAACTTCTTTTTCAGTAGGGCAGATTTATTTGAATCAAAACTTAAAAGTAATAATATAGTTTAGTCTTATTACAATGGACTATTTTACCAATATTGTATGCATTTATGCTAATTAATCACATTGTTAGCTTAGCATCATGCTAACGTCAAACTTTACTGGAGTCAACAAACTATTTGTATGTTGTTTAGAGCTGCTGCCTATTACAAATCAATCACTTATGAAGTTCCATTTCAGTTAAGATGCACAGTACTCTCTTACTTTTGTCATTTTAACCTGTAGAATCAGAGTAAGCCTTATATTACCCATGTGTACAGCCTTTTGACGTCACGTTGACTCCATGAAACCTTAATAAGATCAGATCATGGCGAAAATCATTGATACTGTATTGTTATGTCTGTTAGGTAATGATCATTTTGTATCCTCCCAGGAAGAACAAGAGGAACAGCTCAAAGCAGATAAAATCAAGCTTGCTTTGGAGAAGCTAAAGGAAGCCAAAGTGAAAAAGGTGAGCGACGCAGTCGTTTTAATAATTTTTTAATCTTGAATGTACTTGAATATTATTCAGTAATTGAATATTATAAATCATGATGATTTATGTTTGCTTTGGCAAATCTAAAACAGTTGAAGACCTTTAAATCCCTTTATCAAGAATGTGAGTTATTTAACTGCAAAAATATAGGTGTTTTTCATGGCATTGTTCAGTTCTGTGCAGTGGTCTGGGTGAACAGACATCCACGACAATGATTCATTTCTAAAACAGTAATGACGCATAGGCACCAATTTATGTTTTTGCCGGTGGGTGTCCACACATGATGTTGTGCCAGATATGATTAAATATATTGCTGCCCATTTGAAATGAAGAGTCTATTTATTTAGTCTTTTTCAAGATCATACATTTAATAACATTTCTATGAAGACACTTATTAGCTATTGTGGTATGAATAATAAAACTGCAATTTAAACTGCAAGCTACATATATTATAGAAATAAAAATGAAAAGAGCCTTAAGATAAATGCTTCAGATAAAGTTTTGAGCTGCAAATCATTTGAGTTCACATTCTTTTAAAATGTATCATGCGGTTCATCTAAATTTAAATGTTGAATATAAGTCCACACTTAGACCATAATAATTATGATCACATGCATCACAACAGTGAACATTTATGGGGTATTTTTGACTACTTGTTTAATCTAACACTAAAATATTTCTTATGAAAGTCATTTGTCCATTGACGATTGTGTGTTGCTGTAACCTGTTTCATCAAACACTATCTTTCAGTGAATATTCAAGTTAAACTTTTATGGATTGCCTATGTCATTTTACTGCTTGCACCTTGCGCTATATTTTGTTTTTAATTATTGCATACAGTAGATGAGGTATAGATGATACAGTATGGATTAAGTATAGATGACTGAATGCTTATTTGCTTTGGTGTTGCCACCCCTTACAGTCCTCAATCATTTTCTAGATCCGCCCCTGCTTACCCTGGAGTTGGTTCACTCTTTGCCAATGATTACCAACCAAACTAAAACACACATTCCTGAATCACAAAATTAATAAATAGAATATCTCATATTTTTCCATGGGCACATAGCCATTTAGACGTCACTGCACGTCAATGAGATCATGGCATTCTTAAACATACTGCCAAACTGCTGCATGCTCAGACATTTGCCAAAAGACACCTTATATAGAACATCCCTTAAAAAAATAACATTTGTTCAATATCTAATTTGTTTCTCCTAGACCTCAGTAAGAATAAATAGAGATGTTCACTGAGGTCAAATGTTTCTCCTGTGAAAAATACCATAGTACCACAATTGTCTAATTAGTTTCAAAGGAAATCTCACCAATGTCTCAAATTATATACAGATTTGTTAGTCTACTATCAAGAGAACTCACACATTTCTAATCAAAATTTGTTCCAAATTTAGTGCTGTAATACTGGAGACCAGATTCAGTCTCAACCCTCTTCAGGTCTCTGTTTTGGATGAATCAACCCTCCTCAGGTCTCTGTCCTCACTTGGGCCACGTTCACACTTTTTTGGGACTGACAACCGCATTTACTTACAGGTGTGAGTCTTGAAATGTCTCGTTCTCACAGCAATTTACAGCAGCATCTGGAACACTGTCTGTATGAACGTGCAACGAGAGTCAAGCCCATATTCTCTTACTAGTGACCATAATGACAGTGACCAACGTAATATTAAAGATGGTGACATCCATAAAACTGAAAAGTATTATCATATTTGATATGACTAGAGACTAATTGAACCGCGAGTTCATCCATCAAAATTTCAATAACCAACAGCAGCATGTAAACACGCGCTAGCAGGAGTCTTTAACTGCTGTACACGCGTGTCACGTCCTTTGTGATATCTCGCGCATGACACAGCATTTGAATTTGGAAAATAAATACAAAACTGATGGGAGCTGCTCCGGTGGAGAACAGTGACTTGATCTAACACCTTCAGATGACACACAGCTCACATCTCTGTCGCAGTACGTTTTCGAAAGCGAAACCACTCACAAAATACCTTAGCAGAGCGGCTCTCTCGCACTGTATGACGTGACAGACAACTAGTTGTCCAGTGCGGTTCCGTTCATACTGCGTTAATATTCTGAGAATGCGGTTGTGAGTCCTGAAAATGTACGGGTGTGAGTTCGGTTATAGAATGCGGTTGTCACTCCCGTAAATAACCATACTGTGTGTGAACATAACCTTATTAAGGACTGAATTATAAGGACTCAAATACAGGACTGACAACCATATTCTGTTGCTGTGTGAATGTGGCCTTGGACTCAACCCTCTTCTGGTCTCTGTATTGACTCAGACTCAGTTCTTTTCAGTTCTCAGTCTTGACTCGGATTCGACCCACTTCAGGTCTCGGTCTTGACTCCGATTCAACCCTCTTTTGGGCTCTGTCTTGACTTGGATTCAACCCTCTTAAGGTCTCTGTTTTGATTCTGACTCAACCCTCTTCAGTTCTCTGTCCTGACTTGGACTAGACCATCTTCAGGTTTCGGTCTTGACTCAGACTCGACTTTCTTTTGGTCTCTGTCCTGACTTGGACTAGACCATCTTCAGGTTTCGGTCTTGACTCAGACTCGACTTTATTTTGGTCTCTGTCCTGACTTGGACTAGATCACCTTCAGGTTTCGGTCTTGATTCAGACTCGACAAACTTCTGGTCTCTGTATTGACTCAGACTCAGTCCTTTTCAGTTCTCAGTCTTGAATCAGACTCGATCCTTTTCAGTTCTCGGACTTGACTCGGATTCGACCCTCTTTTGGTCTCTGTCTTGACTCAGACTCTACCCTCTTTTGGTCTCTGTCTTGACTTGGACTCGACCGTCTTCTGGTCTTGCTTTTTGACTCGAACTCAACCCTCTTCTGATCTCTGTCTTGACTCGGATTTGACCCTCTTCTGGTCTTGATCTTCAACCCTCCTCAAGTCTATGTATTGGCTTAAGTCCTTGGTGTTGACTGGCATTCTCAGACTCAACCTACTCTTGACCTTGACTCAAATGAGCTGGTCTCTGCTACATAACTGTCCAAATTGTTGTTAGAAATGTATAGATCCATAATCATACTATATGTCAACAACTGCAAAACTGTCTAGTTTTATGTCTCATAAGGAATTTTAGGAGAAACATCTGAATCTCCTGAAGCCTAAATAGCCTTTTCAGCAATAAAGGAGCAAGATTTGCACAATTATTGTTTTCACTTAGATGTACTTTACTTTGTACATTAAGCTTCCAATTGCTTTCTTCTCAATAGTGTAAAAAAACCCATCACCAGTTTAAATTTCTAAAAAGTCTGTTTGTAGGCCACACTAACCCACACTGACTTAATGTTGTGAAAGTGGAGATCACACCTAAGTGATGAAGTTGGTTACTTAAGGTGCTCAAAGTGGTTTAGCTATGTGTTTTAATAGTTCTTACAACAACAACAACAGATTTAAAATTGCAACTATAAATGCAACAATGTGGTCTGTACAAAAAAGGACTGTTTAGAATGAGCTAAATTATGCTTATAGCATGACTGTTAATATTCAAAGATGTCCCTCTGCAGTTCACATTCCATTATTAGAGCGTATCTGTCTATAAGACCATTTATATCTCTGTCTTACAAACATCTGTGCATAGACCCTGTTGAAAAGACCAGCATGGCTTGTCACCAGCATGATACTAGTGCTCCCACCAGGCTTCAACTAATTTGTTTAGCCAGAAGTTCAACTTTAGTCCACTTTGCAGAATATTCTGGACAAGAACTGCTCACTTAAACTGGATGAAACTATCTGACCAACATACAAAGCATCAAAACCATAGTTTTTGGGCATGCAAAGATGTCAATGAATCATGCCATAATTCCATGAAAAGCAGATGAAAATCACCAAAAAACAAACAAGCGGTTATCCTTTTAATTGACTTTAACCTTGTTTATCGTTTGTTGTGAAAGCTGGTCGTCAAAGTGGTGATTACAGATGGCAGCTCAAAAACTCTGATGGTGGATGAGAGACAAACAGTCAGAGATGTGATGGACAACCTATTTGAGAAGACACACTGTGACTGCAATGTAGACTGGTGTGTGTGCGAGACAAACCCTGACTTACAGACTGGTGAGTATCATCAATACACACACACATACACACCTACATGTCCATTCAGTCGTCATCAGTTTTATAGGACTGGATTTTGCAAGGATGATGAAGTGGGTTTTTATTGGCGTGCTGACAGCAGGCTCCAGTGAGCTCACAGTACAGAGCTGACGTACCACCATACACATTCACTCTCACACACCAAACGACAGGTGGGTTTAATTTACTGCCCCAGACACTGTCATTCAACCTCCCTATCATGAGGAAATACAGTGCTTATGATCGGAATCCCCCATTTCTCTTTCTCCATCTGCTCTCAGGATTCATCTACAGCCATTAAGTTTGCTGTCTGGCTGCCAAATTTTAGATGAATAGACTTAAAGATACTGGATTGATCTTGTTATTCCATTTGTTCTTTTCCCTTATGAAAAAGAAGTTAAACTAATTGTATTGAATAGTGTAATTCAAACCATATAAGGTATATTTTTTTGAAAAACTGTACTTGGAGATAATATAATGAAGTAAAAGGCCACTTCAGTATACTTAAGGAGAGTCCACTTTCATGACTATGTTTTTCAACACACTTAACAAGTGCACTCTGAAATAATGTCAAATTAAAAGTTTTATTTTAAAGTACATAATGTTTCAATAATCTTTGCTTTAATAGTAATAATAGTAAATTAATAGTAGTAACAGTAATGCTTTTAAATAAGTACACTTATTTTTGTGTTGACTAACATACTAAAGCACATTTAAAGTACTTGATTATAATTGTAACTAGTGTATCATTTGATTTTACATTTAAAATTAATATATTTTAAAAGTTTAAAAGTTGCAACTTCATCATTACAAAATGAGAAATGACAAATATATTTACATTTACATTTACATTTATGCATTTGGCAGACGCTTTTATCCAAAGCGACTTACATTGCATTATACTATACATTTGTATCGGAGTATGTGCAATCCCTGGGATCGAACCCATGACCTTGGCATTGCTAGTGCCATGCTCTAACCACTGAGCTACAGGAAAGCTTTAAATTAAATTAAATAAAAATTAAATAAAAAATTCTTAAATTTTTTTAATTTCAATACAAGGCATACAAGTGTCAATAGTTTAGTTTCATTTATTTATTTGAAAAGGGACCATGTTTTTACATTTACATTTATTTTTAACATAAATGTTGCCATTTTATGCATTATACCAGATTTAGCCAAAGGCTAATTTTCATCTACAGTCCAACAGTAAACTTTAGTCTTTAGCACTTAGTTAAGTCCTTAACGCTTTTAAGTTTAGCCAATTGAAAATCATTACACATTTAAAATGATTAAATTATTAATTATTAAATAACTAAAATACATTTTCATTTCAAATAACATGCAATGGCACAAAACACATTTGAATTGCATTCGGTGTGTACTCTTTTTCACAAGGGTTGGGATCATAAGTCTGCAACCTTCTACAACTCATTTCCAGTACGCTTTACAACAGTATTTAGCTTACTAGCGTATGCCCTTTGAAAAGTATTTATCAAAACAGTTCAGTCAATGTGCGTCTAGTTAGGTTCTGGCATACACATGACACTTTCAGTGCGATTTTTAGCTTCAATCCAATAGACAACCTTGTTTGTTTTACTAATATTATATTATTTGCAAGAACAGTTTTTTAATATACTTTTAAGATTTGAAGTACACTACACGTGCACATTTAAGCACACTTCTTTTTCATAAGGGTGGGTGGTGGGGACCAAATATTATAACTTAATATTATATTGGAAACTGAACAAACTTAAATCAGCTGACCACTAATCTTATAATCATATTGAGGGCGTGTGCCTCCCCTTTAAAGTGAGTAGCCTATGTAGGTGAAAGAGTGTGAGGAAACTCACCAGAAACATTTAATCAGAAACACTGTCAGTGTTTAGCTATGTTGAAGGTCTTTGGAAATTTGTTACACCCTAGTTCATTTTAGAGAAGCATCATCCTCGCATGATGATGTTTCCTACAGTGAGTGACTTATGATCATGAGAAAAGTACTGATGAGGGAACATCTAAGCAGCTCTGACACACACAGATGGTCACTGCCATTTGTACATGGAATACGTCTGGTTTCCGGTGTCATTGTTTCATCTGTTCTTGGTTTAAGTTGGGTTTTACTCATGATCTTGTTTGATTTGCACTGTTCCCTGTTCAGTAGTTCATCAATTATCATGGTTTTTGTTTTGCCCTCATGTGTTCCACCTGTGTCTAGTTAATTATCTTGTTTAGTCCCTAGCGGTTCTCTGTGTATTTATAGCTCTGTGTTTGTTTCAGTCTTAGTCAGATCTCATCTATTTTAAGTAGTTGTTCTGTTCTTTGCTTTTTTGTTTCCTGATGTAACGGAGGCCAGCTAGTAGTTGCTGTGCAAGTAAATCTCACTCCTCTGATCTCAGTCCGACTTCCATGCCGGAGACCCAGGTTCGATGCCCGAGCGAGGCGAGTAGGATCTGGGTAGAGGGGTTACGCTGATATCCTGAAGAAGTATAATTTAGAATTTGATTTGATTTAAAGGTGCCCTAGAACTTCTTTTTAAAAGATGTAATATAAGTCTAAGGTGTCCCCTGAATGTGTCTGTGAAGTTTCAGCTCAAAATACCACATAGATTTTTTTTAATTAATTTTTTTAACTGCCTATTTTGGGACATCATCATAAATGAGCCGATTCAGGGTGTGTGGCCCTTTAAATCTTGTGCTCCACGCCCATGGAGCTCGCGCTTGCCTTACACATCATAAAAAAAGTTCAAACAGCTAATATAACCCTAAAAAATGGATCTTTACAAAGTGTTCGTCATGCAGCATGTCTAATCGCGTAAGTGCAGTGTTTATTTTGATGTTTACATTTGGTTATGAATGAGTTTGATAGTGCTCCGTGGCTAACGGCTAATGCTACACTGTTGGAGAGATTTATAAAGAATGAAGTTGTGTTAATGCATTATACAGACTGCAAGTGTTTAAAAATGAAAATAGCAACGGCTCTTGTCTCCGTAATTACGGTAAGAAACTATGGTAACTTTAACCACATTTAACAGTACATTAGCAACATGCTAACGAAACATTTAGAAAGACAATTCACAAATATCACAAAAAATTTCATGATATCATGGATCATGTCAGTTATTATTGCTCCATCTGCCATTTTTCGCTATTGTCCTTGCTTGCTTACCTAGTCTGATGATTCAGCTGTGCAGATCCAGACGTATAATCCCTTTCATAATGTTGGGAACATGGGCTGGCATATGCAAATATTGGGGGCGTACACCCCGACTGTTACGTAACAGTCGGTGTTATGTTGAGATTCGCCTGTTCTTCGGAGGTCTTTTAAACAAATGAGATTTATATAAGAAGGAGGAAACAATGGTGTTTGAGACTCACTGTATGTCTTTTCCATGTACTGAACTCTTGTTATTTAACTATGCCGAGGTAAATTCAATTTTTGAATCTAGGGCACCTTTAAGAACTTCTTGCAAATAGATTCAGCCTTTAATTTCCATCTTTGATTCAACCTCTTGCTGACAGTCACCCGCTTTCAGTAATTTTTAGCTGAATAAAACAGCTTATGCTGCTTGATATTGCAAATGGTTTTACGGTTTACCACGCTTTGCTATTCTTAGTTATTTGTCTATAGTGGTAATGAATCATAAGTACTCACATACTGTCTTGTTGTTTCTTTCTGTTCGCAAACATATTTTCACACTATCTACTCCCACCCATTAGTGTGCTCTCATCGAGTTGAAGGACACAGGAAATCATACATATGCTCAGGGAAAATGGCTTCCATTTATTGCCTGGAATGCCAGTAACCACAGTAAACGTCAGACCACCCATAAGCTCTCTTCATTCCAGTTTGTAATCAGTATATTCAGTCTTTAACTGAGAACCTGAGAGGTTACAGACAGCAGTACAGATAAGAACACAGTGTCTAGTTTGGCATCAATGCAATGAGAGCTGCACACAGTAAAAACTCTCATTCGCTTATTAAGTTTATGATAATCATTTATCAAGTTATTTTTAAAAATTGTATTTATTTATTTATTTGTTTGTTTTTTATATAATTATTTTTTATTTGCTATTATATTTCTGTTAATACTTTCGGCTTCAATCCAGTTGTCAAGCCACCTTACAGCTTTAAAAGGAAGTTCAGATGAAATTTCAGAGGAAGTTCTATTCTATATTTGTGTTTGTTGTGTACTTTTATGCTTATTAGAATACAGATTAGCAATGGGAAGTTCAGATATTAAAGGCCTCCCATTTGGTACTGAAGTTACTTTTACTATTAACTGTATTTTTACTGTATTTTTAATTAATACTTTCAGAGGACCTTTCAGCTTCAGTCCATATTTTTAGTGCACAAAAACTATATTTTTTTACAATTTACTATGCAAAGTTCATTATAAATGAAAACAAATACTATTCAAAAACATTTATTCATTTATTTACATATTTATGTGTGCAATTAAAGTTTATTAGTAAAACATTAAACATTATTAGACTATAAACATTATTAGTAAGCACATTTAAAACAGTATGTATGTATTTCAATCATGACAAAAAAATTTAAACACCATTTTATTGATAAGAATGGAATGTATTACGTACTAGATCTGCTGCTGCTGGCATGAGTGGAGGCTACTGCTGAAACGTGCATAAATACAGGGAATAGGATACAAGCTTCTGCAAAGAAAGTAGGGAGAACACCCTATAGATCTAGGCAGGTGGTGCTGGGGAAGGAGGAGGTCTAAGAAAATTCCCATGGTGCGCTGCACTTAGTTGAGCCAAGTCTGGACGGAAAATAATAGGTCACATAGATAGAACAAAAACATCTGGCTTTTTGCCATATAGCTGGATTTAGAAGAACCAATCAGAGTTTTATGATTGAAGTATGAATGCATGTGTTTGCAACTAAATGTAAACATTGTTTTCCATCAGTGCTTGTAGCTGCAAGGTAAACCGAAGATCATGATTCAGTTCCCTGAGAACACACAAATGTATACCTTTATTTATGTAGCTTTGAATAAAATTGTCTGTTAAATCAATCTTGACACAAACTGTGCATAAGTTCAAAGGGGCAATATTGAGGATCAATATTCATTTATGAAAATAGGAGAATGTATTATGGACAAAAACAATGACATTTGAATTGAGTTTGAACTTTCCACAGAGCGGGGGTTTGAGGACCATGAGAACCTAGTGGATCCTCTTTCTACATGGACCAGGGACAGTGAAAACAAAGTGATTTTTCAGGAGAAAAAAGACAAATATGAAGTGTTCAGAAACCCTCAGGCAAGTGTTTGGACAGCTATTTGTGCTTCTTGCCAATACACATTGAATTACAGCTTCTGATAATATAAAAAGTAAAATACAAAAGCGCTAAAAATAACGCTTTTCACTTACAGTATATTGTTTCCTCTGCCTACAGAATTGTGACATTTCCCATGCAAAAACTGTTCTCTGACTTCTCTATTTCTAGTTCAATTTAAAAAAAAAAAAAAAATGGAAGAGAAATTAGAAAAACATAACTCAGCATAATTGACAGCCTGTACTGTAATGGTAGAAGTCTAGAAGACTTCTTTAATGTAGACCAAAATGATTACTTAAAAACAATTATTGAAATTTTGTTGAATGCTGATTAAAATTAAGTCTATTTCTTTTACAGATATTTTATATGTGGAAAAAGGATAAGAAATCTCTAATGGACATGAAAGAAAAAGACAAAGAACAACTTCTGGAGGTGCGTCTGGCTTTAACTTTGGTTATAATTGACAGATTTTATGTCAACTTACAGATGTAGACGTTCATCAAAAGTATTTAATGGAGTCAGATTTTACGTCATAATTGAAGCCATTTAAAGGAGAAATGAAATTAAGTAATAATAAAGTAAACAAGTCTCACCCAAACATGAAAATGTTATCATCATTTATTCACCCTCATGTCGTTCCAGTGCGGTGAACAGAAAGAGTGTACGTGAATGATAAAAGTCTTTATGTCTGGTTCTGTATTTCTGGGTACAGGAGAATTTTTGTGGAGCCTCCGTCATTGTGCCTGACCTTGAGGGCGTTCTGTATCTGAAGGAAGATGGCAAGAAATCCTGGAAACAGCGCTACTTCCTGCTGCGAGCCTCTGGATTGTATTACTCACCCAAAGGCAAGACAAAGGTCAGATCAGGCAACCCAGACAGTAAAAACATTTTGAGTTCAGACAAATACTTCCTTATTGTTCATCAGGTTGCTATTTAAATGAACACTTAATCACTACAGACCTAAATAATAAGTGGCTTGGTGAAAATGTTAAGAAACTAAATTTCAGTGCATTATGGGGTTCTCTCTCCAACAGGCATCACGGGATCTTGTGTGTTTGGTGCAGTTTGACAATGTGAACGTCTACTACTGCAAAGAATATAGGAACAAATACAAAGCCCCAACAGACCACTGCTTCATTCTCAAGGTACAGTGTCCTGTTATGGTGAACGCTCTCACTTTAACATCAACACAGAGTTTGGTGCAGAAACTTACAGTGTGACAAGGATGAATAAAGTAAAACAAACAGCCCACCCTTGTGAAAATGAAGTGCACTTAATTCTATTGAACGTGCACTTGTAGTGTACTTTAAATCTTAAACGTATATTTAAAAAAAAAAACTACTTGCAGGTAATGTAATATTAATTAAACAAAAGACCATTTAAGTGTACTTTTAAGTCTGTTAAGTTCACTTTTAAAAAAGTGCACTTTGCAATAATGTAAAATGTAAAAGTTTTAGTATAAAGACATTTAAGATCATATTTTAATAATCAATTGTCATGCTTTAAAGAAGTAGACTTATTTTGATGTGTTGACTAACAAAGCACACGTAAAGTACTTGATTATTTTTAATGATACACTCTAAAAAATGCTGGGTTGAAAACAACCCAAGTTGGGTTGAAAATGGACAAACCCAGCGATTGGGTTGTTTTGACCCAGCAGTTGGGTTAAATGTTTGCCCAACCTGCTGGGTAGTTTTATTTAACCCAACAATTGTTTACAAATTACTATATGTCTGGCTTAAAATGAACCCAAAATAGGTTGGAAATTAAAAATCAGACTCATAATTACTAGAGGCAACAATAATAATCAAAAAGATGAGCATTTATTAATAAGCAATTTAATAAATGTTTATTGTTTAAATATTATTCAAAAAAAGTATTAATAAATGTTTGTTTATTAAACATATTAATAAATGTTAATTTCCAACATATTTTGGGTTCATTTTAAGCAAGAAATACAGTAATTTTTAAACAATATTTGGGTTAAATAAAACTACCCAGCAGGTTGGGCAAACATTTAACCCAGCCGCTGGGTTAAAACAACCCAATCGCTGGGTTTGTCCATTTTCAACCCAACTTGGGTTGTCTTTAACCCAGCATTTTTTAGAGTGTAGTGTTATCCGGTTATTCTGTATTACATTTAAAGTTAATATTTTAAATGTACTAAATTACAACTTCATTTCAAATGTGTAATTACAGATACATTTGATACAGGAAATACAACATGCAAGATTCAAAATAAATAAATAAATACAAATATATTTTAGTTGACCATTAACACTAAAGTTCAGCTAAATGCATTTAATATAAATTTGAACCATAACACATTTAATTTAATTGCAATTAACATGCAATTAAATGTCCGGAATATTACATTCAGTTTTACACTCATCAATTATTTTAAAGTACATTATTTCTGTAATAAGTATTCCTTTTTGAAAAGTATGCTAAAGTGTACTTCTTTTTCACCAGGGCATTATGATGGTTTTGTAGTCACAAGTCAAGTTTTAGGTTTTAAGCTATTTTTCCCTTTAACACATTCTGCAACACTGATTTAATTAAAATTTTGGGGGGAAAACATTACACACTTTGTGTAAAAAAGGAGCAAAAAAAAAGTTTTCCAAGCTATTGTCTATTTTAGAGCAACTTCTGGTACGTAAAACTTTTGTGATGAATAGAATACATATTAACACTTCTCTTTCCATGAAATATACTGACTTTTGATGTTGGATATCTTTAAAAACCCAAACAGAGGTTTTCATTGTGCTTCTGAACTTTGGGACATAAAGTGAATCCTCATCATTTCCGTAACAAAATGCTGCTCTATCAGCAGTGGGCTAGTCATGGACATGAAAGCAGACATAAAAGACATGAGGCTTAAAGCAACAGAAGCTGTAAATTACATCTCTTTAAATAGCATCTATTTCCCCTCATCGTCTTGGAGTGGTGCAATAGTGTGACAGGGTTAGAACCTTGAAGATGACCTTTCTGCAACCCTTCAAAATGCTCCACTGATCCAAAACTACATCCCCAAATGATATTCCTATTTAATGACTAAATGGCAAACCTAGTCTCGGGCCAGTGTTAAGGTGCGACCTCAGCTTTTTAAGTAATTTGCCTTAATAACAAGGTATCTTTAGGTACTCCGGGCACTATCTGATATTTACGCACCATAAATCTGCTTGGTTCTCTTTCATAAGTGTCCACTCAAAAACCACTACTCAAGCTGGTAGGTGTAACCCCCAAACCCTTGGCTGCTAAACACAAATTGTACAATAATTATTTCAAGGTGTGTGCTTCTTTTATGCCTGGTGCTTTAATATATAATAATTAGCCAAATGACTACCCCCAAAGATAAAAGCCAATGTGTTGCATTGAACTTCCAGAATGCAGGAAGTGGTTGAGGAAAAATCTTTTCCTGTTTAGAGTGCGTGGATGAGAGCTAGCATTAGCTGTGGGAACATGAAACATAAGGGATGGGGGTTTGAAGATTCTCGAAAGGTGAATCTTTCTTAGATAGCAAGGGGCTAAATTCAAGAAATGGTAGAGTATTTTATAGTTTATACAAAACAGCATCTTATAAAATATAATGGTAACTTTATTTTAGAGTGTCCTTGTTACACGTTACATCTGCTTGCTGTAGTAATAACAGCATAACTACAATCAATGAACCATAACCATAAACCAAAGACATGATGTTTATTAAAGCTGCAGTCCGTAACTCTTTTTGGTTAAAAATGATCCAAAATCACTTATTGAGCAAGTACATAACCAATCAGTGTTCAAAACTATCTCCTTACCTTAGCCCGATTCACAACGGTAATCTTGCAGTAATGTTTTCTCATTTTAACGGTACTGGTAGGTTTCCGCGGGAAATACGAGTTTGCTGATGTTAGTCTTAGCATCTTTACGTCGCGTCTGTAAACAGAAAGGAGTCCCGGCTAGTAGGCTGTATCGCATGTGAGGATGCTGCAGGTGGCGGATCATTTGTAGCCTCTTCTTACAGAACCTGGAATGTATTTAAACTCGAGATGGTGGCTTGTAATCCAGACAGTTCAAAACGACAATCATCATCGACAACTGTGGTAAAAAGTAAAAGACTACAGTAAAAAGGGAAAGCGAACGGGCCCATGCGAAAACAAGAATAAATGTCAGCAGGGCTTTTGAAAGGTGGCGTGACCTCCGTGATTTAAAAGGGTTTCAAACTGATGCAGAGATGGCTATTTTTCTGCTGGACAGGTAAGACTTTGCAGTGGTTCATTAGGTAATAAGGTAACAGTAGCACACGTTTTCACTTAATCCATACAGTTATGGAGAACACTAATACACACTACATACACATAGTCACGCAATGTTGATGTTTTTAACATTAACAATTCGAGAACAAAGTATAATAATAATAATTTGCACCATTGGTTATGCGATTTATTGTAAAACTTTTTTTTTTTTTAAGTTGGTCAGAACAAAAGTGCATGACATGTTACTTCTTCAGATGACATTTTCCAGTGAAACTCTTATTTTGGACATACAAGACATAGTATCTGTAATTATGATGTACGGTGAAGATCCACACTGATACGTTGACTGACAGCCCACACATAACTACACCTCAAAACATTAGATTAATCCGCGCTGAGGAGCCGTGCCGATGCACAACCCACGTAAAGAAGATAATTCCGCAAATCACTGCAGTTGCACGTTTCAAACAGAGATGGCGACAAAGAGGCAAAACTTATGGACTGTAGTTTTAATATTACTCAGTACTTACAGGTGCTATAGAGGATGTTTTGTTTTATACATTTTTGCAATATTACTTCAAACTGTCTTTACTAACTGATAAAAGAATCACTGCCATTACGTTCCTTGTGAGAGACGTGCGCTGATTGGCCCTCTGGCTTGTCAATCACTGCCATGATTGGCCAAGAGGGCCAATCCGCGCACATCTCTCACAAGGAACGTAATGGCAGTGATTGACAAGCAGAGGGCCAATCGTTTACGCGATGATCACACAAACAATTGGCTGATATTTTTAAGGCCCTACCTCGTGCACAGATGATGTATATTAATAATATTCCTTTCAGTGCACCTAACAAATAGTCTTTTATCAGTTAGTAAAGACAGTTTCAAGTAATATTGCAAAAATGTATAAAACAAAACATCCTCTATAGCAACAAGGAAAAAGTGTTACTAAAATAACTGATGTGTAAACTTTCTACATCTGGTAAAGAAGTTGCTACATCTTGTGTGAAGAACTACAGTGGGCCTAAGAGCGAGCCCTGTGGCACTCACAGCTACCTGTGTACAGTATATTTTTATGCACGCAAGAAACGCAACCAGTTTAAAACTATCTCACGTCCAGCTATCATAGTTCTCACGCCTTTACAAATGAATATAACGTCTATAATTTGAACAAGACACTTTGGTTTAGTAGACTGCCACAAGTAGTGAAAGGTCAAAACATTTTTTCTGGTTATTTCTGTGTTCAGACTATGCAGTTGGCAGAGCCGTCCTGTAATTAAAACCTTTGCACACAATTCAAAATACCTCAACAGTTTACACTCTCTGGGTTATTGTTCTACCAAATTAAAAATGAGGCATGGAAAGAATATCACTAGCTAAAGACTGTAAAAATCTATTTACCAACATCAACGCCATTGGAAAAAAAAAAACCTTATAGGATAATAGCAAAACAAGATTCACTGATGTGCTGATCTCTAGTTGAAAAGCATGACAAATCATCAAACCATCAAGGGTGTTTCAGGCTGTTTAGGTTAGGATGGGCTGTTATTGTGCTTGTCAAGCAATTAATGCAAACGCATGATAAAATGCAATAAATGTAGCAGATGCAAAATGGAAACTAGACTCCAACAGAAAAAGGACATGCACTCTTTGCATGTATGCAATAATTCAACATAATAAAGAACAACATTGTTTGGTCCATTTTAGCAATATTTAATCCTAAAGTGTGGCAGTAGAGGGGCATTGGCAATCAAATTGTGATTTTAGTGTGCCATCTACTGTCTCTGCTATGCAACTGCAGCTCAATCATCAACATCTGTGAGCAAAACAGTTAACATCACCAACTGTCTATTTGGAGAAAAAGTAATATTAGAAAAGCATGAACTAATGTTTATAAGTTATTAACCAACCCTTTATAATCACATTAGATAAAAAAAATTAGATTGGGGCAGTCGTGGCCTAATGGATAAACTTGTTGTAACCCAAAGGTCATGGGTTCGAATCTCAGGTCCGGCAGGGATTGTCGGTGAGGGGAGTGAATGTCCAGCGCTCTCCCCACCCTCAATACCACGACTGAGGTGAGACCCTTGAGCAAGGCACCGTACCCCCAACTGCTCCCCGGGCGCCGCAGCAATGGCTGCTCACTGCTCCGGGTGTGTGTTCACGGTGTGCGTGTTCACTGCTGTGTGTGTGCACTTGGATGGGTTAAATGCAGAGCACAAATTCCGAGTATGGGTCACCATACTTGGCCACATGTCACATGTCACTTAAATAAGTGGTTCCAAAAATCTGCAGGGAATGACAAAATAAATTATCTTAGCCTTCTCAGATGTATATATCAGGTTTGTGTCATGTTCATATGGTTACTGTGATCTGCTTTCAGCATCCTCAGATTCAGAAAGAATCACAATACATCAAGTATCTGTGTTGTGATGATGAGTTGACCATGACTCTGTGGGTGACTGGGATACGGATTGCAAAGGTGAGCAGAAACCAAGCCACACACTATACATTTTTTGCCAAAACATTTATAAAGTAGAAAATGATTGTATGATAAACACAAAGCAAAATGAAGCATAAATGAACTTTTTGAAGAAAAAATTGTCATTATAAATTGTAATTTACAATGCAAAAATGTACTTTAAATTGTAGCTCTATTGGGTTGAGTCCTAATGTGAGCAGTTTAATTTGTCAACTTTTTGCTGTTTACTTATTCTATCTTATTAACGGTCTTGATTTGTCTTGATTTTTTCATAGTATGGTAAGCAGTTATATGAAAACTACAAGACCGCTGTGAGGAAAGCCTCAGGCTCTGCAACCTGGGCTAACCGCACTATCCAGGCCTCCTCCAGTGCATCGACACCCTCCCCTAAACCTAAAGGTAGAGATAATGAACTAAATAGATCATTATAAAATGCATCATACATCTTGATATATTAACATGTAAAAGGATTTTGATGACATTTTTGTTTATCTTTCAGTCAAAGCTGCAAATGGACACGCTCCTCAGCCTACAAAGGACACAATGGTACATCTCAATCTTTCAGTTACCTTAGTAATGAAGAAAAACCTTTAAAGGGTTTGTTCAACCAAAAATGGAATTTGTCTCATTACGTACTCACCCTCATGTCGTTCCAAACCTGCAAAACCATCTTTGGAACAAAAATTAAGATATTTTTTGATGAAATCCTATTTTTTTTGTTTGTTTTTTTTATCTCTTATAGAAAGCAGCGAAATTACCACATTCAAGGTCCAGAGAAGTTGTAAAGACATTGTAAAAATAGTCATCGTGACTATAGTGGTTTAACCTTAATGTTTTGAAGCGACGAGTACGTTTTGTGCGCAAAAACAAAACAAAAAAATAAATTTTCCTGTCAGTCTCATACGCATTTGGCGTAGTGAACGCAGTGCTCCTGTGTTTTAAATCAGTTCTACGTGGCCGGCTCCTGCGTCAGCATCACACGCACGTGTCGTGCTGCTCACGTGAACAGCGTCAGCCAATACTGAGTTGGTATACAAACGTAAACACGAAAAGCTCTGCGTTCACTGCGCCAACTGCGTATGAGACTGACGGGGAAGAGGATAAATTGTTGAATAAAGTAATTTTGTTTTGTTTTTGTGCACAAAAAGTATTCTCATTGCTTCATAACATTAAGGTTGAACAACTGTAGTCACGTTGAATATTTTAACAATGTCTTTACTATTTCTCCTGACCTTGAATGTGGTAATTTTGTTGCTTTCTATGGGAAATAAAAAAAACCTCTCGGATTTCATCAAAAATAAAGTTGTGTTCCGAAGATGAACGAAAGTCTTGCCGGTTTGGAACGACATAAAGGAGAGTAATTAATGACAGAAATTTCATTTTTGGGTGAACTAACCCTTTAACTGTGTTAGAAACATAGCCATGAAAATGTACTCTCTTTAAGTACACTTACTGCAAGTGGTTATACTATCTGCAAGTATTTAAAAAAATATATACTTTAAAGATTTAAAGTTTACTTCAAGAGCACATTCAGTACAATCAAGCACACTACTTTTTCACAAGAGTCAAAGGGTGATGGTCCTTTAAGAGTTGTTTGAAATGCACCTGAATGCCAATTTGGTTTGTTTTTGAAGGGTCCCGCCAACCAAGCATCTTTTCCACCACCTCCGCCTTCATTGGACATCCTGCCTCCTCCACCACCCGACCCCATGTTGCCTCCTCCTCCCCCTGCTCCCCCTGCCAGTGCAACCAAAGTCAACAAGTTTCCTCCTCCACCTAAATTCCCACAATCCTCCTTCCCACCTCCACCCATGGATGACCTGCCTCCTCCACCACCTCCTCCAGAAGATGCCGAGCTGCCCCCTGACTTTCTACCTCCACCGCCACCTAGTTTTGGATCTTACGGGGCAGACATGCTCCCCCCACCACCTCCAGACCCCACTGCCTCCTTACCACCACCTCCTCCTGGTCCCCAAAACTTTGCATCTGCAGGTGGAGCGCCGCCACCACCTCCACCCCCGCCTCCACCTCCTGCACCGGCTGCCAACCCATCCGCCGGCTCCATCAGAAAAGTGGCTCCACCTCCACCAAGGAGAACTACACCTCAACTAACAGCGCCCTCAGGAGGTGACCTCATGTCAGAACTGATGACAGCCATGCAGAAAAAGCGTGGTCAATAATGATCTTGAAGACAGAAAGAGCTAATTGACATAGTTGGACTGAGGAACTGACCGTCAAACCAGTTCTTGGCGTGACATTAGGACACACATCTTTAATTCTGTTGTTAATATGCTTGCATTACACCACCAAACTTAAATATGTAAATATGTTGCACCTAATCAGACTCTATACTGTATGTATTACAAATGTGCTATATCTTCATTGCTAATGAAATGTCATAATGAATCAGGTCTTACAAAGTTAACTGTTAAACAGATTCCGGCATGCCTAATTGTTGAGTTCTCCTTTTTACAGAAAACAGGAGATGTATGATGCGGGGATAAACAGATGCAAAGTTTTTCGCACTTTTTGTAGAAATGCAAAACAGCAATATGACTAAAGACATCAATGTTAGTATGTTACAGCTGAAGACTGTGCAGCCACAGAGGTGTATATATATAATGTCGAACATGGCTCATCATCCAATCAGATCATCCATTAGGAAGTTCAGATCTTTAGATGTGTTAACAATGTTATAAACAATATTTTTGGTTCAAATGATGCTGAAATTTGTGATTTTATTTCCCATTCATCCCTGAGTAGATTAGGAAGAACAGCTGACCCTCAGCTGCTGAGCCCAGGATGGAGGTTTACTGGCAAATCCAGCTCTCTCAGCCTCATCCTGATTCGAAAATGGCTCCATTAGAGTCTTCTGCAACAGCGCCACCTAGAAACACATCATAAATACTGTCACCTAAAAAAAAGACAAGCCCTAATAGTCTGTCTGAAGATGTTACTTCGTATGTATGATTAAGTCTTTATTTTAAAGTAATATATTATAGCAAATATTTTAAGATATATAATAAACATGATCATGACAACATATTAGTTGGACATCACATGCAGTAATACCTCTGAAAAGTCATTTTTCTCTGCTTTTCTGATAGCAGATTCGGCCATCCAGTTCCTCAACACGTACCGTGGGTTTACTCCTGAACAATAAAAACAAGAAACAACAAACATAAATAACAATAAATACATCATAACACATCGTAAAACAACTACCGTATATATTAATATAGATGTTTTATATTGTAATAATAATATTTCACAAAATTAAAGTTTTTTATGTATTTTTGTTCAAATAAGTCGAACATAACAGACTTCTTTCAAAAACATTACAAAATCTTACCAACCCCAAACATTTCAGCGGTAGTGTACCATGACATACTGTTACGATATATAAAAACATAAAATATAACATTGCATCATATAACATACACCAAAACATACCTTGCATTCTGTGCTGACGTGCTGCATCTGAGTCACTTTTTACACTGAGAAAGAAGATTAAAACATGAAGTAATGTTCATTTCAAAGCTCTAATGTGTGCAAGTGGACATTACTGCAACATTACCTCAGCAGACGCTGTACATACATCTGAACCCAGTCTCTGAAATACTCATGTGATGAGAGGTCTGAAAGAGCCCACACTGACTGTCAAGAGAGACACAGTCACAGTTAATGGACTGAAATCATGATTATGGATATTGCAGCTGCTGTGGGTGTGAATGGAGAGGAAATGTACCGGAGCAATGGATCCCTTCTGAAGCTGGGACAGGGTCACTTCACTCAGCTGTCTGAAAGTCATAGTGAAGTCTGCTCCAGTGTCCTCCATTAGCTCAAATCAACACATCACACATCATAAAACATTATATGGGTCATTCACAGGAAATGCTGCCATTTGTGTGATCGAATACTGAAATAACTGGATACTGAACTTAATGACTTTATTTGACAGTTTGGCTGTTATATATAAAGTATATATATAGGAAAAAATTACTTTTCTTTAACGGTTTACTGATTCCTTACTTTTTCCTAAAAAATAATAAAAATTAAAAAATATTTTTTCTGTCACAAATGGCACCATTTTCTGAGAATAGCTAATAAAACTTTTATGGCATTAATTAATGAAAATGAGAGAAAAGACCAATCCAGCTAATATTTACCTTTAGAAGAAATGCAATCACATATGAATCCTTTTCTTCATTTCCCAAAAAGCCCAACTTTGCTTTGAACAGCTCATGAAATCTATAACAGAAATGTTAAAATGAGATTAGAAATGAATCGAAGATGAATACAGCATTCTATACTGTCTAATGACATGCTCACCTTTGATGGTAGATTTGTGGATATTCTCTCAATATTTGCTGAGATCTGAAATGAATCAAACAACATCATGAATCACCTGCTTTATTCCAGACCAATACCAGCAGAAAATAAAATTCTCTCTTACTGTGACAGCTGATCTGAGGTCAGTAGTGGTTTCAGAGCTTCTAGAAGTTTCTGTAGATTGAACAGGCCGACATTAGCCTGAGCTCCTATACTGTACCGACCCTCATCATCAGACGTGTTGGGGACAAAATCTATACAGAAGAAACAATGCTGAAGCAATCAAGGCTTTTTAACAATAAAATTATTATGGCTGTCAGTTTCACTTTAACTTATTAGAATGTAATAAATTAAATTAAAACAAATAATGCATTCAAAAAATTATGCAATTAATCATGACCCTCGACCCATGTATATATAAGATTACAGTAGGTACGGAAAGTATTCAGACCCACTTAAATTGTTCACTCTTTGTTATATTGCAGCCATTTGCTAAAATCATTTAAGTTCATTTTTTTTCCTCATTAATGTACACACAGCACCCCATATTGACAGAAAAACACAGAATTGTTGACATTTTTGCAGATTTATTAAAAAAGAAAAACTGAAATATCACATGGTCCTAAGTATTCAGACCCTTTGCTCAGTATTTAGTAGAAGCACCCTTTTGATCTAATACAGCCATGAGTCTTTTTGGGAAAGATGCAACAAGTTTTTCACACCTGGATTTGGGGATCCTCTGCCATTCCTCCTTGCAGATCCTCTCCAGTTCTGTCAGGTTGGATGGTAAACGTTGGTGGACAGCCATTTTTAGGTCTCTCCAGAGATGCTCAATTGGGTTTAAGTCAGGGCTCTGGCTGGGCCATTCAAGAACAGTCACGGAGTTGTTGTGAAGCCACTCCTTCGTTATTTTAGCTGTGTGCTTAGGGTCATTGTCTTGTTGGAAGGTAAACCTTCGGCCCAGTCTGAGGTCCTGAGCACTCTGGAGAAGGTTTTCGTCCAGGATATCCCTGTACTTGGCCGCATTCATCTTTCCCTCGATTGCAACCAGTCGTCCTGTCCCTGCAGCTGAAAAACACCCCCACAGCATGATGCTGCCACCACCATGCTTCACTGTTGGGACTGTATTGGACAGGTGATGAGCAGTGCCTGGTTTTCTCCACACATACCGCTTAGAATTAAGGCCAAAAAGTTCTATCTTGGTCTCATCAGACCAGAGAATCTTATTTCTCACCATCTTGGAGTCCTTCAGGTGTTTTTTAGCAAACTCCATGCGGGCTTTCATGTGTCTTGCACTGAGGAGAGGCTTCCGTCGGGCCACTCTGCCATAAAGCCCCGACTGGTGGAGGGCTGCAGTGATGGTTGACTTTCTACAACTTTCTCCCATCTCCCGACTGCATCTCTGGAGCTCAGCCACAGTGATCTTTGGGTTCTTCTTTACCTCTCTCACCAAGGCTCTTCTCCCCCGATAGCTCAGTTTGGCCGGACGGCCAGCTCTAGGAAGGGTTCTGGTCGTCCCAAACGTCTTCCATTTAAGGATTATGGAGGCCACTGTGCTCTTAGGAACCTTAAGTGCAGCAGAAATTTTTTTGTAACCTTGGCCAGATCTGTGCCTTGCCACAATTCTGTCTCTGAGCTCTTCAGGCAGTTCCTTTGACCTCATGATTCTCATTTGCTCTGACATGCACTGTGAGCTGTAAGGTCTTATATAGACAGGTGTGTGGCTTTCCTAATCAAGTCCAATCAGTATAATCAAACACAGCTGGACTCAAATGAAGGTGTAGAACCATCTCAAGGATGATCAGAAGAAATGGACAGCACCTGAGTTAAATATATGAGTGTCACAGCAAAGGGTCTGAATACTTAGGACCATGTGATATTTCAGTTTTTCTTTTTTAATAAATCTGCAAAAATGTCAACAATTCTGTGTTTTTCTGTCAATATGGGGTGCTGTGTGTACATTAATGAGGGAAAAAAATGAACTTAAATTATTTTAGCAAATGGCTGCAATATAACAAAGAGTGAAAAATTTAAGGGGGTCTGAATACTTTCCGTACCCACTGTATATATAATTTATAGTAGATTTAAAGTAGCTTACTATTCATACAATTTTCCTCCACTTTTGCAATATTAGTGTAATATATAGTGTGTGTGTATGTGATGATATGAACAATCAGATGTTAATCTGAAAAAACCTTAAAAAATAAACTTATAGTAAGATGATTGCTAATATTATGAAGTATGGAAAAAATGCACAGTTTAGGTTACAAAAAGAAACATACTTGGGTCATATGATTCCATAAATCCAAATGGGCCATAATCAATAGTGATAGAAAGAAGACTGAAGTTATCTGTGTTGCAGACTCCTGTGTGCAGATGCAGATCATGTGATTGAGCAGTTTGCGTATTAAACTCAATCTATAATGATAATCTATGTGATAAATAAACTAGTAAAACAGAGTGAACTAACCATGAGCAAACCCAACCGACATCCAGTGAGCGATTAAATGTGCCGTTTCATTCACCACTCTAGAGAAAAACACCTTCACACAACATGAACACATTCAAATACAGCGAGACTGATCAGACAATATAAAATAATCCTGTATTTCAACTAAAGAGCAGAGAGATGCAGATACTCACCACATACTTGTCAGGGTCATTTGTTGCAATAGATTTAAAATGCTCTTTAATTACAAAGTCCAATAATGTCCTGGAAATAAAAATCAAAAATGCAAATGAGAGTGAGAAAACAAAAACAAAAAAAACAATTACCCTCCTGAGTTAAAGTTAATTTACCGAAGGACATCTAACTCTCCAGTTTTAGTTAATATCTCCAGTGAACCGATGCGAAACCAGGACTTGGCCAGACGCAGAACAACCGCTCCTGACAGATACAGAGAACAATCACATGATTTAAAGCTGAAGACAGATGAAGAACTTACTTGTTTTTCCAATTCTGATCATATTTTACCTCTTTCTTTTATGACATTGCCATTATAAAACGGATCCCTCCTTACAGGTTCCTCACTTACAACCAGACTGACAAACAATGAAGGCAAAAAATTGAAAAGGTATTAATAAATAAACATTTTAAATTCAACATCAAACATTTGAATGTTGTAAACGCATATTTTACTATTCTTGAGCATGTCCATTCATTCTCCTATTACCATTTAGTAATAAAGCATATCTGCATTATGTCTAAATATACAGTCATCAAAAATGTTATACAGTATATACACACATATATATTTACCTGAGGGCTCTGCTGGTGGGAACTCCCAGAAAGTGCATGGCTTCACTGCACAGGAACTCCCTCACAGAGGAGCGAATCACAGCCCGTCCATCACCAGACCTGCACACAAAACATCATGTACAGTAAACAGCATAAGAGTTCAAATACTTCCATACAGTCTTACAAAGGACAAGACAATGACACACTATGAATCATAACGTAAGATAATTTACAACTAAATATATCTCAGGATTAATCATATAAAATACTGAGCAGCAAGAACTGATATTCACCTCGAGTATGGTGTCTTTCCTGAGCCTTTCAACTGGAGTTCCCATCTTTCACCTTTACTGGATAAAAAAAAAAGTATGCTTGTAAAACTTTAAGAATACTTGAAAACTAAGTATAATTGAGTATACTTATAAAAGAGTGTAATTGTACACTGCTCTACTGTAGTGTCTATTCTGATGGGTAACACTGATGGTTGTCACATTTCATTTCTGTTCAGATGCACGTTTAAAGGGTTAGTTCGTCCAAAAATGAAATTTCTGTCATTTATTACTCACCCTCATGTCGTCCCAAACCTGTAAGACCTTTGTTCATCTTCGGAACACAAACTAAGATATTTTTGATGAAATCTGAGGGTTTCTGAACCACACACAGGCAGCAAAGTCATTGCACCTTTTGAGACCTTTTGAGACCCAGAAAGGTATTAAAGACATTGTTTTTGTGCGCACAAAAAAAAAAGACTTTATTTAACATTCTGAACATTCGGACATAGAACACGGAAGCCCTGCACTGCGTTCACTGAGTCAATTGACCCTTCGCAAAGACCCGCCCCCCTTAGTTACTGTTGCTTTGTCCGACAAGCCGTGGCGCTGTCTCACCACACGCAGTGAAAAATACATCGCGGAGCAAAGAGGACACTGACAACACATCGACAGACAAGACAGAGCAGGTTACTTATGATATTAAACAAAGTCCCAGCTTTCAAACTGTGTAGTTATTAAAGAAATTCAAACAATAAAAACCGTTTTGTAGCTCTTTAATATGTTGTGACCATGGTCGTGACAGATGCTGTAGCGCCTCAGCTCAAGAGGCTCGTGAACCGATCATCCCTTCCTACTAGTCCATTTATAGCATCGAATAAACATGAATGAACATCAGAATGAATGTTGTTTCAAACGCGGAAAGACGTCAATATGTAAAATTTTTCAAGTTTAACTCCACCGAGGTTAATCTTCTAACTACTGGCTGCTTTGTCGGACAAAATGGCGGATGCGGCGTTCTGATTGTTTAGATCGCTTGTCAATCAAACCCCTGGCGAAGGGTCAATTGCATATGACAACAGCTCAAATTGTTAAAGTCGTTATTTCTATTTTGTTTTTGCACACAAAAAGTATTCTTATCACTTCATAACTTTAAGGATGAACCACTGTAGTCACATGGACTATTTTAACGATGTCTTTACTACCCTTCTGGACCTCAAAAGGTGCAATGACGTTGCTGCCTATGTGTGGTTCAGAAACCCTCGGATTTCATCAAAAATATATGTCTTATATTATCTGTTATATCTGTTGTACGGGTTTGGGACAACATGACGGTGAGTACTTAACTTTAAACATTAAGTAAGATTTTATATGTCTATTCATTTCATTTGTCTATTTGCTGAAAAACCAAGAGGTATAGATCACACTTTCCATTTATTAATTTTAAACAACATTATGGGAAAAGTGATCAACATTTACAACAGAAAAGTCAAATATCATGACAATAACAGCTGATGTTTTCTGATGGAACAGGATGATTTTACCTGTTTGTGTATTCACCCAGCAAATGTGCTCTTCCGTCCCCCAGCTGTCCGGCCCAATAACCAAACTATAATAATAATAAAACATGGTTGAAATGTTTGTTCTGGTTGTCTTATGCCATCGCTGTCAGGTTTGATATGACTGTCAGTTTTACCTGATGACCGCCGTATCTGTGTGCTAGAGGAATAGAGCCAGGAAACAGTTTTCCACCACTGACACAATGAACAAACTCTTCATTCTGAACCACAGACTCATTCAGATCCAAAATATTCCTCAACACATCCTGAAATACACAAAAAGAGCCTAAATATGTGCAGAAACAACATTTACAAAAAAGTACTGCGGTGGTGGTACCATGGTACAGTGATGTATTAGATGGTCATACTATGGTACTCTGATAAATACAATGGTATTTAAAGCACCAATTACATGTTTGGACAAACTTGACTGAATTCCTGTTTCTCATGAGTTTAAAAATCTTTTATTCTAAAGCAGTTTTCGCAAACTGTGCTGTGAAGGAGTCCAAGTCGCCAGATGAAAACTTAATTGAATGAATAGATTAATAAAAGTACAACTGACAAAAAGCACCAACACTGAATTAATCAATTAACTCATTACAAATTCATCTGTGATAAAGTGTTTCTATTGCCTCTTTAAGTATGTAAGTGTTCGGTCCAATTTTTAGGCCATCGAACATATAAAAGCTAAGAATAATTTGTACACTATAGCAGTAATTGATTTGAGGAGTTTGGTGTTTCATAATTTTGTTTTGTTGAAGTGATCTGCTACCCTCTCGTGAAAAAGAAGTGTTAAAACTGGAAAACATTGTTTATTTTAAAAAACCTGTACTTGTAGATGCAGTATGTTATAATATTAATGAAATAAAAGGCCACTTAAGCGTCCGTAAAGAGAGTACATGTTTCTTAAAACATTTAAGTAAAGCTAAAAATGTATTTAAAGCACATTTTACATCATTATGTTCAAATAATCTTTAGTTTAATTTTCAATTAAATTACAGTGAACATGTAAATAAGCATCTGAAACATTGCATTCAGTTACACCTAAGTATGAGCACAATGGCCTGAATAAGTTCAGAATGATGATGATGGTGGACTTTACTGGTATTTAAAAATGTGGACAGGAAACATGCTAAAGAATGTGTGGATGTGACACACTTTTGACTGGTGGTAGTTCAGATTTTACTCCAGCTCCATTGTATTTTTAAATGACATAAACACAGTTACTGCAACAATATCTCCAGGTTTTACTGCAGTGAAGCACAGGTTTTCTGTGAATGATGAAGATTGGATGGTTTCTTCACCTGTGACACAGCAGTCAGTGTCAGGGGCTCTTTCAGAGGGGTGGGCAGAGACTCTGAAAACACACATCCCTTCACAGCACGAATGAAATGACCTTCAGCCTCGTCGAGAGGGAGAGAGCCTGTAAAACACACAGAACGAGATTAAATCACAGTCAACGTGTAAAATAGCTTATTGACACTCATATCTGTATCTTACCTATAAGTTTATGTGATAATGTCAGTGGTATTTCTCCACAGTATTTCACATTGCTATAAAAGTGACTCTTATCAAACTCTCTTTCATTACAACTTTCACTCTCACAGAATTCTTGTTCGTCGCTAAATGTGGCGACGGCCGAGAAAAATAAAAATAATGTGAAATCATGTTTTGTCATTACATCAAACTCACAGACATCATTTTTTCTACTATTTGTATCCTGTACTTTATTACATCACGGAAGTAGAAAAATACATCAGAACCGTTTCCTACAGTATGTTACACAAACGATCCACCAGAGGGCGCTCATCGGCTCAAAAACCCCAATGCTCCATTTATGCATTCGGGACTTTTTATCTTTGTGGAAATGTATGCGCGCTTTAAACTATAACCGATTAAATCTATTAATTATGTGGATTCAGAAGCTGTAAGACAAATAGAAACTCTCGGAAGTTTCTCAATAAGCATCTAGAGCAATGATCACAGACGACTGTGATTGGCCCACCCCAACCTGCGCTGTAAAAAGAAACAGGCACCATGTGACCATTAAAAATACTCAGAAATGAAGATTGAAATGAATGTAGCCTAATGAATATGGTTTTTATTTTATTTTATTTTTTTTATGTAAATATGTAAACATGTTTTAAGCCCCCAAACCCCTTTTGTGCATTGGCGTCAGGAGACTTTTAACTTCAGCAACCCCAAAGCAAAACGATTTAATTCACTTTTATAATTGTATGCAACTATTTAGATTTATTAAAATATAATAATAATAATAATTGTTTCTATTATTATTATCATCAACATGNACATAAAGCAATATATAATTTGTTTAAAATGTTGTTGTTAATATTTATTTATTTATTTTAATTATTTATAATAATTTAAATTTATAAATAAATTAAATAATAGACTTGTTAAATACATGGACATGCAATAGTTTTAGACTTAGAGATAATGAATAATATTTTCCTTCAATAAACCTACATAAATAGCAAAGATTATAATGAATGGGGTGGAGGAACAATTTGCCCTTAATCATGGAACAAACAGTGTCAGTTTTATTTTTTAATATTTTTTATATTGCTATCAGGAACATGTAGGTCCTATTTGAAACTATACCACTCAAAAATATGTAGGTCTATATAGTTTTTGGAGAAGACTGGAACTTCACGCGTAGTTACGAGATTCTAGCTTGTAAAAAGCGTTCATGTTCTCGTAGAGCTCGTAATTACAGCTTGTAAACTGGGAGTTTTCTGAAAGCTCCCACATGTACCACCTGACCGCTGTAGATTCATTTAGCGTTGATAGTGCTGCCATGGAAACGCATAATTCCCTGTCCAAGGACCAAAAGCTCCGAAGATAACGTCACGTGTTGTCATTTCAAGATTCCGGTAAATATGCTGGTGAACGCGGCATAAACAAAAGGTGAGGAACCTCATGTCAATCTTGTGATGTCAGCTAAAGTTATAGTTAATTAGTGGATGTGAAGAGCAGGAGGAATGAGTGCTTCGGAGTAACATATTTAATAACAAGGGAAGCAGGGCTAGATAGATTCTGTTTATAGGCGAGATGATGAACGTGAACAGACACGTGACCTGAACACCCGCTTTCACCACACAGAGCACACCGCCCTCTACCGGCTGAAACAAGAATAATCTGCTGTGGCTCCTAAATGCATTATCCGTGTCATATAAACATGTTTGTTTGGAGTTTATCGGAACATTGCACTGATTTGACTTATTAACTGTAAACTTTGACCTTATTGATGATTAAACTCAAGCATTAAAACATAAAGCAGTGTCGACGTGCCGCTCTCGCGTTGCTACCATAGACAGTAAAGGGTTGCTACAGGTAAAAGTAAAAGCTGATGTTTCGCCATTTTAAACAGACTTTAAAAATTCCTTCCAATTTAAAATATTGTTAATTTTTTCGTATAAACTTATATAAAACCTTAGACAGGAATTTATGTGTAGCGTGATGAAGAGATTCGTGAATCGGGTGGCTGTGTAGATTTTGATGAAGGTGATCGTTCACGTATCGAAACCCTTTGCAGGTGACTTCCACCTTAATTTCTTTTTTCTATCTATCTATCTATCTATCTTTTTTTTTTTTTTTAATCCTAAGGCAAATGAACGATGTTTATTTTGTGTATCGTGCTGTTTTAGCCTTTATGATTTTTCAAAAGACTAACATTAGGCTATTTGAGTGATCGTATAAATATGTTTAACAACCTTTTTTTCCCCCCTTCATGATTTCCATCCAGAGTCAGGGACTGTTTTAACTGTTCAGCTTCATTATGGATGAAACACAAACATCCAGAGATGAAGATTTTTCTCCAGGATTCAGGTACTTTGAATAAACACATTAAATAACCATTTATATAATAAAAGGGATCCGATGTCTGTTTCAAATGTATTGAAAACAGTGTCTAAACCCTCATCAAGTGATTTTCAAAAACGTTTTGAAGATCCTACATTATGATGACGATCATGAAAAATGTTAAATCTGTTCTGTTATAGTTCAGTTCAGCAGGAGAGATCAGAACCAGAGCCCAGCCGTGTGTCTGCGAGAACTGACAGGTCTATGCCTCATCCAATAGATTTTAAGAATGACGATACACAGACTGATCTCAGGTATAACATTTCTAACAGACATGATTGATATTTTAATATTATGGTGTTTTTGTATTTTCTATTTATGATATAGGGATGCACAGATATCAGTATCGGCCCGATACCAAGCTCATGTACTTGGTCTTGTACTCATAAAAACACCCCCGATACCAAAGACCGATACCTCACGTGACGTAACTGACAGAATTGTCCGTGCACAGAGACATCGGCGGCAGCAGCAGAAACGATGTCAGCCTCAAAGGTGTGGAAATACTTCAAAATGAATGATGACAACACACACATTGTGAACTGCATGCTTTCAATGACAATTTGTTATCGATTAGTGAAGGCAGGATTGGCAGAATCGCGCTAAATGACACAGACCAGAAGCGCTGTCTCTCTCTCTTTCTTGCGCGCGATCAGTTCTCCTTGCTCCTGAATGGTCAAATGCACACATGGATGTCAAAATGTCCATTGTGTGGAGTAGGGCTGACCCTGAATAGTCGACGATTCGATGCTTCGATAGGAGGAGCCTGATTCGACTACCAATCTCACAGTCGAATCTTCGCAGAGGTGTTATGAAACGAGATATGGGTGCGCTCAATATCTGATTTTACATAGATGTACCGGTTCTCTCCCAATAGGTTAATATACAGCCTACCTATGTTAAAGGATTAGTTCACTTTCTAATTAAAATTTCCTGATAATTTACTCACCCTCATGCCATCCAAGATGTTCATGTCTTTCTTTCTTCAGTCAAAAAGAAATTAAGGTTTTTGATAAAAACATTCCAGGATTTTTCTCCATATAGTGGACTTCAATGGCCTCCAAACGGTTGAAGGTCAAAATTACAGTTTACAGCGATCCCAGATGAGAAATTAGGTCTTAGCTAGAGAAACCATCGCTCATTTTCTAAAACATTTTTACAGTTTTATACGTTTTTACCATAAATGCTCATCTTGAACTAGTTCTCTTCTTCTTCTCTATTAGAATTAAGTGTAGACACTGCTAAGTGTATTACTGCCCTCCACAGGTCAAAGTTTAAACTAAATTTTCATATACAATATTCTAGTATATTACAATTAGTTCAAACTTTGACCTGTGGAGGGCAGTAATACACTTAGCAGTGTCTGCTGGAATTCAAATAGTGAAGAAGAAGAAGAAGAAGAGAGCTAGTTCAAGATGAGCATTTATTGTTAAAACTTACATTATTTATTTTATTTTTTATTTTTTTAAGAAAATGAGTGATGGTTTCTCTAGATAAGACCCTTATTCCTCGTCTGGGATCATGTAGAACGCTTTGAAGCTGCAATGAAACTGTAATTTTGACCTTCAACCATTTGGGCTCCAGTGAAGTCCACTATATGGAGAAATCCTGGAATGTTTTCATCAAAAACCTTAATTTCTGTTCGACTGAAGAAAGAAAGACATGAACATCTTGGATGACATGGGGGTGAGTAAATTATCAGGAAATTTTAATTTGAAAGTGAACTAATCCTTTAATGCTGTAAATAAAAATGTGAAAAGAAAGAAGCATTTAAATATTTAAATGTATGTAGATAAATTAATGTTTGATTAAACAATTATTAAAAAAAATATATTTTCATTTGGGTGAAAACAGGATATCCATGGATTCGGTCTTAAAGGGACCGTAGCCTATATTTGTCATTAATGTTAAGAAAACAACAAAATATGTTAAATAAATGTATACATGTATCTGAACCTACTGTATCTGAAAAACAAGTTTCTTTAATTTGTATCTCTATAGTATTTGTTGTATTGTTTGTAATTTGTTTGTAAATGCCTTTTTATATAACAACAATTATATATATTGGTAATTATGCCCTTTGAAGGTTATTGGACACTGTGACATTTTTGTTCTTTAAGTTTGTGACAAGCACATAAAAATTATTACTTTTTTCATTAGAGTAGTAAAGAAGCTGTCCTGCATTCATTAGTCTCACTGTGTTGTGCTTGGAAAACGGCACCACACCAAATCACCAAAAAAAAAAAAAGAGAGAGAGAGAAATTAATAAATGTATAGGTATCGGTATCGGCGAGTACTAGAAAAAAGTATCGGTACTCGTACTCGGTCCTTAAAAAATGGTATCGGTGCATCCCTAATATTCATACTAGACATTGTTGTCTTCACCTGGTGCAAGAGAGACACATCTATGAGTGTGCCTACTAGTTCCATTCCATGGCTTGGACTCAGATATAGCATTTCATTTAAAGAGACGTTTTGCCTTTAATTTTAAACACCCATCATTTGTGGACATTTTAAAAGGACTGCAGTCTTTTTGTTGGGAACCAGGACATTGTGGAATTCCAGGTAATGAGCAGCAGGTGCTGATACTGAGGAGGCCTTATATTCAGAGCTCAAAAAATGCCCTATTCCATCTTCAGACCTCAAACACATTATAACCTTCCCCAAAATGACTCCTCCGAAAATGGCCAACAAATGGGATCAATGTAATACAATTACACTTTATGAAATCAATCCTGTTGTTGGTAGAAAATATTGTTTCTACTCAGATAATCACTGGGACAGTATCACCTACACATATGGCTGAATAGGCACAAGGTTTTGTTAACAGGTAAAGATCCTCCTTTATGCCAGAGTCCACTATTTTTAAAGCATATTTGGTAACACTTTACAATAAGGTTCATTAGTTAACATGAACTAACAATGAACTGCGCTTCTACAGCATTTACTAATCTTTGTTCATGTTAATTTCAACATTTACTAATACATTATTAAAATCTTGTTAACATTAGTGAATGCACTGTGAACTAACATGAACAAACTATGAACAACTGCATTTTCATTAACTAACGTTAACCAAGATTAGTAAATACAGTAACAAATGTATTGCTCATGGTTAGTTCAGGTTAGTCAATATACATTAACTGATGTTTAACTAATGAACCTTATTGTAAAGTGTTACCATAAGTGAAGCCAGACTCTCTTCATCTCAGTGGTCAGCTGTAGTTTTTGTGTTGTTGACTGTAATGACTGAGGCAAATCAGACACAATTATTGGTTAGTTAACCAATAGTTTTAAGCTCACTCTGGGGTGTCCCCATCCCCCGGGAAATCCTCAGTTACAAGTTTATTGCGCCGAGGAATGTGGCTGCCGCATGGAGAGCAGAAGAGACACACAAAAATCTGCATCTTCCCTGCATTTTCCACACAGAACACAGACGTTACTGCATTAATTTATAGACAGACTATTCTCTACATACATATTCCCAGGAAATGGTATCCATTATTACTGTTGTTGTATTGTACTCATTGTATTTACATGTTTATGATTTTTGAATGTTATGACCTGCAAGGTAACTTCAATTATGCCATGTTTGGTGTCTATGCGTTCGTATCGGGATGAGTTGAATGCTTGTGTATGCGGTATGTCCATACCTGTGCAACACAGGAGTATTACAAGACTATTAGACTCTTTAATAGTTCTTATGTAAAGACTCAGCTTGTTAATCTACTTGGTCATAAAAGCCCTGACAAGGGGGTGTGTTGTCACCCGGAAATACAACATCTTCATTGGCCCCCATCATTCCTAAGAGGTTGGACTTTGACCAGAGGTTAAAACCCAGCGAACAGGGCCACTCCCTCTCTTCTTCCTTGCTTCTGGACCACCGAACAGGTCACCGTGCGGCCGGCCTCTCTAGGCCCGGCCGCAAGGCTGGTAGGCCCCCGGCCTACAACACCCAGCCATGTGCTCTTCACCCAACAGACTGGCAACCACTTCAGAGATAACCTCAAGATTTATCCTCAACCTGCAGATCCGACGCTCCTCAGCCTAAAGGCATCTTGCAAGTATCGTACATTTTAATGCTAAACAGCGATTTAGTATTGATTTGTAAGACTCACCTTTGCTATTGCTAAAAGAAACTGATGAGTCCTTTCCAGAGTGTCTTTGATTTTCCTATAGCTCTAGTAACAGTACCTCTTCCGGTTCAACTCTATCATTACTCATTCTGACCTACATATGTGTGTGACCCTTTATGTTATGTTATGTTATGTGTTTGCTAGTTTAGTTATGTGTTTGTGAGTTAGTTAATAAAGATTGTGCACAATACATGTTTGGTTCTGACTCCGTCTGCTAATGAATTGCCTCTTAAGTGATATAGACCCGAACCTATGCTCTAAGTAGCACGGTGCGTTAAGAAGGTTATTTTTCCATAACCTGGAAATGAACATTTCTTAGAATTATTAAACAATCAACACTGTGTTCCCTGGACAACAGGTTAATTGATTGTAATATTAAGATTAATGTAGCTATATCCAGTAAATCTGATTAACCGATTTACATATTCATAATTAATCATAATTGATAAATCATATTGAGTTATGAATAATTATTAATATTTCCCCTCTTGAGTTAAATCGCTACATGACATTAGAGAAGAAGCTGGATGATTTTGATATTAATAAATTTGTTGGAGAAAACAATAAAGCTGAAAAACTGAAGGTTCATCAGAAGCTGCTGCCTGTGATTAAAGTTCAGTAAGTATCAGTGAGAACAATCACTTCACTGTTGAAACAAAAATCAAAAGCTCATAAATTATAAAAACAAACAAACATTTATTGTATCAGTTATTGGAGCAATACTTGAAACACACTTTTGATTACAACAATATAAATCTACCCTGATTGTTTTTATTGTTTTCTGGAATTTATATCTTGAATTGAGCTATTTTATTGATGGGGAGATGTGATTGAGAAAAAATACAAGCTGGACTCAAACATTAAAGCCAATGTATTCGACACAAGGATTAGTTTGAAACAAACAAGTTTAATGTTACAAATGAATTAGTATTTAAAGTGGTCTCAAACTTAATTCCTGAAGGGCCACAGCTCTGCACAGTTTTTCTCCAACCCTAATCAAACACACCTGATCTAGCTAATCAAGGTCTTCAGGATTACTAGAAACTTCCAAACAGGTGTGAACTGGAGCTGGTTGGAGCTAAACTGTGCAGATCTGTGGCCCTCCAGGAAATGAGTTTGAGGCCACTGATTTAAACCATTGATATGGATTTGATCAACGTTAAAGCTTATTCTTTATTGTTGCAAATTTGACAATGAAAGTTGACTACTTAACTAAGGTTGTTTATTAACATTTTAACAATTACATTTTAAACACACAAACAACTCTTATAATACAGGGAAAAACTGGACAGAGCCAAAGACTGGAATATAAAGGACACAGGGCAAAATCTATAGGAAATATGACATCATAATATGTATGATAAATCATGTGTAGTATGACATAATAAAGCACAAAATATTATAAAAAAGAAGCTATCATGGTTGAGATATCGGTTGATTCGGTAAAATTCATGTCATGGGAATAATTTCATGGGAATAATTTGTCTTAATTTTATGCTAGACAAAGAGATCCCCT
>RJVU01019258.1:5295927-5332000 GCA_003731715.1 Anabarilius grahami | reverse complement strand
GGGGGTTATGATAATGAAGGATTAATGATAATGAATCCAACTCCAAGTCTAACTGAAGAACGCAATTTCATGGTCTTACATTTAGAGCAAATCGTGGAGTTAGTTGGGAGTTATGTTGTAAATTATGTTGTAAATGTCATGTCTGTTCAGCCTGTGCAGAATCTTGAACTGAATAGCTTTTGTTCTTTTGCACACTAAGAGTTTGTTTTTCTGAGTCCATACCAGGTCCCATTTGTCCCAAATTGTCAAATCTTTCTCTATTTTTTAAAAAACATTTTATAGTGTTTAACAAGTATGATTTTCATCTCTTTACAGTTTTAGTGATTGTGGAGTCACAGAGAAAGATTGTGCTGCTCTGACTTCAGTTCTGAGATCAAACCCCTCACAGCTGAGAGAACTGAATCTGAATAATAAAAAACTACAAGATTCGGGTGTGAAGCTTCTCTCTGTTGTACTGGAAGATCCTGACTGTAAACTGGAGAAACTCTGGTAAGATCATCTCTCTCATAGTCAGACATGTTTTTGTCTTCTGTAAGACTAAATCAGGGTTTCTGAAATCTGGCACTGAAGGGTCGCTGCCCTGCAGAGTTTAGCTCAAACCCTGATCAAAGTCTCCTTCCTGTAACTCTGAAGACCTGGATTAGCTTGTGCAGGTGTCTTTGATTAGGGTTGGAGCTAAACTCTGCAGGACAGCGGCCCTTCAGAGCCGGATTTGAGGAATTGTAAACTAAAAAATGTAAGAATTTTTAGATATTTGTACTGGAAAATAAAAATACTGAGTAAGGAAAGTTTTTTTGCAGTGTACTATTTAGGAAATTAGCTTTTAAAATAAATGTTATATAAACAATGTATTTTAGCACAAATAAATGATTCTGATTCTGAAGATGAACTAGTGACAGTATTACCTTTTCATATCTCATATGTCATACCTGTAATTTTTATCATGATATACAGTATTGTCACGTTATTGAATTTTACAAAAACAGGTTGAAACCATACACAATAAAAATGTATAAAGAATGTTCAGGGCAGGGCTTTTCCTATCATTATTTTTAAGGATGCTGTTTTTTTAGAAGGCACCTGTCTGACACCGAGATGGCAAACGTGAACATGGTTTGTGTAACATTAGCAACACATTATTATCTGTTTAATAACATAGTCTAAAGGCTAATCATATCAATTGCAGTTATGTGTTGGCCTTCATTCAAATTCTGAAAAGATTATATATTAACCAAGCCATCTGATTTGGTCAGTCACACTTTTGAATACATTTTAGCTTTTTTATAATAAACTTACAAATTCACACTCCATGTACCATTCAAGTGGTTTTACTGATTGCATAGAGCAGCAGCAAGTGTGAGGTTGTCATGGCAACCAGATAGTCGAAAACGCATTCGATCGGATTGTGTTCATAGTGTAAACGCTCATGTGGTCGAAAGTGTTCGAACAGCCACCTACTCTCTGCCTAATGACACAATAAACATTATGGGAAGCGTGCAAAACAGTCAGGATTTCAACTTTGCCGGTTGAAGCCATAAGTTTGGGTTGAAGATAAAAAAAAAAACTAAGCAAAATGTTCTCTAAACATTTCTTTTTTTCTGACACGCACTCACCACATTCTGCGTGGTCTTGCAGCTTTCAGAGCTGAAATGAAAGCTGATGCTCTCTGTATATTTTCCCGTCATCTCCAGTTGCGTTCATATTCAAACTGCCTGCTGTTATTTCACCTATTAGTTCGAAAGATCTGAAAAAGCCCATACATTTACCTGCCCATAGACCCTCCCCTCAAAGACATCAGGACAGAAGTGGTCAAAAGTGGACAAAAGAGACGGATTAAAACACCAGGTGTAAATATGGGTATGTGTCTCTCTCATCCACTTGTGATCCGATCGACCAAAACGCATCTTAAAGGGTTAGTTCACCCAAAAAGGAAAATTCTGTCATTTATTACTCACCCTCATGCCGTTCCACACCCGTAAGACCTTCGTTAATCTTCGGAACACAAATTAAGATATTTTAGTTGAAATCCGATGGCTCCGTGAGGCCTCCATAGGGAGCAATGACACTTCCTCTCTCAAGATCCATAAAGGTACTAAAAACATATTTAAGTCGGTTCATGTGAGTAAAGTGGTTCAATATTAATATTATAAAGCGACGAGAATATTTTTGGTGCGCCAAAAAAACAAAATAACGACTTATATAGTGATGGCCGATTTCAAAACACTGCTTCAGAAAGCATCGGAGCATAAATTAATCAGTGTTATCGAATCATGAATCAGATCGCGTGTCAAACTGCCAACGGCACGTGACTTTGGCAATCCGAACAGCAGATTCGATACACTGATTTATTTGTGCTCCGTATCTTCCTGAAGCAGTGTTTTGAAATCAGCCATCAGTAAAGTCGTTACTTAGTTTTTTTGCCGCACCAAAAATATTCTCGTCGCTTTATAATATTAATATTGAACCACTGTACTCACATGAACCGACTTAAATATGTTTTTAGTACCTTTATGGATCTTGACAGAGGAAATGTCATTGCTCCCTATGGAGGCCTCACGGAGCCATCGGATTTCAACTAAAATATCTTAATTTGTGTTCCGAAGATTAACGAAGGTCTTACGGGTGTGGAACGGCATGAGGGTAAGTAATAAATG
The DNA here is from genome assembly GCA_003731715.1 of Anabarilius grahami. Classification (NCBI taxonomy): domain Eukaryota; kingdom Metazoa; phylum Chordata; class Actinopteri; order Cypriniformes; family Xenocyprididae; genus Anabarilius; species Anabarilius grahami. Next base: position 5,329,346 of record RJVU01019258.1, on the reverse strand, counting down.
ACAGAATTTTCATTTTTGGGTGAACTAATCCTTCAATACCAGGTGTAAACTGGGCCAAGACAAGTCATTTCACTCAGCGGCCATCTTTGAAACGCCTCTCGGGCATGCAAGTGCAGCTCCTATCTCTTTGAATGGGGAAACATCAAATTCTCCAAAGCTGTTTGCCAAGCTTTCGATTAAATTTCATATTTGAAATCGCCAATGAAATCTGATAACAACTGTTTCATAAATTTTGTTTCTAAATGCTCAAATCATGGCAGTTTTCAGGCTGGATCAAGCTAATGCGCATGCACAGTCCTAAGTGAGTGTCTATATCCACCTTATTCCTGACGAGCCTACTGCGTTTTGAATTATGGGTGGCACTTCCAGTTTGGGAAACTTCCATTTAATAAGACTGAAAAAAAGTATTTTAAATCATAAGGTTGCCCTACAAATAAAGCATATCTGTCAGTTTGACCGAATGAGCTGTCAATTTGCCTTTGTTCTATTTTCATACATCATGAGAATAAGGTAACACTTGGTATTTTAACATGACATGAAGTTAATTAACATTTTTGATTAAGGCAACATATGTTACATAGTACAGATATATATTATTACAGTGATATTTAACCCGTCCGTTATTACTGTGGAAAGAATCATGCTTTTTGGGTTATGCATGGTCTGTTGAAAGTACCTTGTTGATGCTTTTACACTTTTAAATGTCCTTTTATTGTTTGATGGTTGAAGGGTGAGTAGAATAATGTCATCTCATTGTACCCAGTTTAAAAAAGAATGAATAAAAAAACATATTATTGTGTTCATAGAGTGAGCCTTTCACCAATTGTTTACAAGTTACACCCATAATTCACTCAAAGTCATGGGTTGAAGGAATAAGGTGGATAAGAAGCGCGTGTCTGACTGTTTCTATTGGAACAGGAGCTTCTAACGGCTGCTGCAGTAATGCAGTAATGACGTTACCATTTGGCGATTGGCTCTTATTTAGAAGGTGGCCACTTGTTGCGCATTGCACTTTCTACCATTCATAATAATACAAGTGCACCGTCTTTCTATATATAAAGCTGAAGTACCTGCTGAAATGTTCCCTTCCAAATGTGCATTCTAAATAATAAATACATTTATTTCCCAACTAACCTGCCGCAGTCCAATGCTCGTCTTCGCATTGACAGTTTTTCACTTACTAATCATATTTCATACCTGTTGAGTTTACATTTATAAATGAATTTGACTGAGAAACACTAATCATGGTTTTATTGTAGTAAAAGTGTAGTAACCATGTTTTTTCACGGATTGATTGCCATTTGTATTACCACAGTTTTACTACATATACCATAGTAAAATATGGTTAGCAAAACCATGGTTAATTTGTGGTTACCATACTACAATAACATGTTTGTTTTTTTTGTAGTAAAACCATAGTTAATTTTCGTAAGAGCAGTATTAAAATGTTAGTTCACCCAAAAATGAAAATTCTGCCATTAATTACTCACGTTCATGTCGTTCCACACCTGTAAGACCTTCGTTCATCTTCAGAACACAAAATAAGATATTTTTGATAAAATCCGATGGCTCAGTGAGGCCTGCATTGCCAGCAAGATAATTAACACTTTCAATGCCCAGAAAGCTACTAAAACAATTGATGTGAGTAAAGTGGTTAAAAACCTTAATATTATAAAGCAACAAGAATACTTTTTGTGCACCAAAAAAACAAACAAAATAACAATATTTTCAACAATATCTAGTGATGACCGATTTCAAAACACTGCTTTAAAGCTTTATGAATCTTTTGTTTCGAATCAGTGGTTCGGAGCACCAAAGTCAAGTGATTTCAGTAAACTAAGCTTCGTTACATCATAACGAGTGTTTCGGAATTTCAATAGTTCACGTGACTTTGGCAGTTTGACACGCAACCCGAACTACTGATTCGAAACAAAAGTTTCGTAAAACTTCGAAGCAGTGTTTTGAAATCGCCAGAGGGTGTTTAGCCACTGATACTCATATGGGGCGTTTACAAGGTTGTCTGAAATTATGTTTTATTTATTTTTGTAATTCTGCTAGATGCCACTACTAGATTGCATACATTACCTTTAAAGGTGCACTATGCAGAATTTTCAAAAAAATACAGTATAGACTCGTACTAAAATAATCCTTCTCAACCATTACTCATGATCCACTAGAAGTTTGTGGTGGTGTTTGTGTTTACAGAGACATTGCCCTGCTGTGCCTGAAATTTCTTAATCTCTTCTTGAATTGCTGTGCTCAGGACATTTCTGGGCTACATCCTTTGGCCAGTGTGTGTCGCTTCAGCCAATAACAGCACATGTAAGACTTTATCTTCTGTGTCTAAGGCTCAGGAAACCCGTGAAATTCTCCTGTCTTGACACAAAACAATTAGCTAATGCTGCTGTTGTTGATTGCAATCTGTTACATGAAAGATTACTAGGCAGTGTAATTATTTTAATGATGACATAATTATTATTTATTATGTGCTTTTGGCGGTTTTCTGCCTAAAAGGATGGGCCAAATGTGATTGTTGTGTTTACAAACAGTTACTGAAAATGTGCGCTCTAAACATCGAAAGAAATTGGATAATAAGAACCTAGAATTATTCACAGTATTTTGAAGTGCCCCCGATAACCATACAGTACATATTCATTACTGCAATATACCGTATTACTAATTACCAGCACATGTCTACTCTAAACCATTTTTGTTTTTTCATGACTTGGTGACTATTTATAGACTTCTAAGCACACACTCAAGAAAATGAAGAGTTTAGGTGGTTGTATCAAAGTTTAACGTTCTGTATGTTCTGGGTCACATTTGAACCACCAGGAAATCAATGGATAAGGCTACAACATACACAGAGCAATTTTTACTCACATTTGTCAAATGAAGTGATTAAATCTACACACGCACACTTTTTCTCACTGATTGTTTGAGTGATGGGCTGGGTCATTTACCAGTCCCAGAAATTCATAGATTCACTGGCAAACACTAGCAGTACAACACCAAAGAATAATGATTATAAACACATTCACAACAAAAGTCAAATAGTTTTCAAGATAAGGCTGCCAACAGATAATGACTAAAATGTTAGTAGTTGTCAACCATACATCCTACTCTATAGTTTTACCACACTATATAGGTCTCCCTTCCACCACGTTTAAAGTTTATGGCATGCCCAACTCAGAAACTTGAGTGTGAAAAATATCATAAAGTTTCCCAGTATAAATCAGTATAAAATACCGGTATTGTCTATCATAATACGGGATAAACGGTTTTGCCTATACCATGGCAAGCCTAGTTGGCACACTTCATTTTGCTCTTGATCCCCCTTGCCCACCCCTGGACTTTCATCTTTATGATGAGTCCCTCGCCGGTCTACCTGCGACACTGTGGGAAGAAAAGGCCAGTTAGCACAGCCATTCTTACGGAAAAGTATTACAGTTTTTTCCAACTGGTTACACACACAATCTTTTCATGTCACACGATTTTTGAAACCTGACACTCAAACAGCAGAACTACACACCAAATCTGCAAAACCACACACTAATTATTGGCCTTTGACTCATTTTTCAATTTCATAAAACACTTTTTGCAAAACACAACACAAAATTCTCTATGTAACACACAAAAATCTAACAGGAAGTATCTTGATTCCCTTTTACAAATGCAACCAATCAAAATGCCACAGTAATGCATCAGTGCCTCACTCTAACTCCTCACATGCGCAAACACTTATTGCTTTACTTAACACCAACCAATCATGACTATAGAATAGGCCTATAAATAAGCCAAAGGTCAAGTTATAGGTTTTGAACACATTCATCATTTCTAAACCCTATTGAGGATTTTTTGCTGGAAAGTGCATGATCGTTGTCCCTATATGTCAACATAACACTTCTTCAGGCAAAGGAGGAGGCATGTGGAGAAACTGACGCTGCTTCCATGTGATTGGGTTTCCATGTTTTATGGGGACATTCCATTGGCATTATGGTTTTTTATACTGTACAAACTGTATATTCTATCCCGCTACACTGACCTTACCACTAGACCTACCCATGACAGGAAACATTCTGCTATTGTAGATGTTCAGAAAACATAATTCTGTATGATTTATGTATAAGCTTGTTGTCTCATGGGGACTTTACAGTAAAAGTGTCCCCACAAAGTCAAAATGCACTGGTATTACTTTACCTGTGGGGACATTTGGTCCTCTACCAGGACACACATACACACCATTCCTTTGGAATATTCACCTTTTTCAAAATTATGCTTTTTTTTTGGTTGCTATTTTTTTTGGGGGGGGTGTTCAACTACACATGGATGATGTATTTATTTTCTTTTTTAATTAATTTATTAATTTGTTACAATTATATAATGCTTTTCTGGGTACTCAAAGCGCTTAACATATAGTAGGGGGAAACTCCTCATCCACCACCGATGTGCAGCATCCACCTGGATGATGCGACGGCAGCCATATTGCGCCAGAACGCCCACCACACACCAGCTTATTGGTGGAGAGGGGACAGAGTGATGAAGCCAATCAGTATATGGGGATGATTAGGAGGCCATGATGGACAGAGGCCAATGGGCAAATCTGGCCAGGATGTCGGGGTTACACCCCTACTCTTTTCGAAGGACATCCTGGGATTTTTAACGACCACAGAGAGTCGGGACCTCGGTTTAACGTCTCATTCGAAGGACGGTGCTTTTTGACAGTATAGTGTCCCCATCACTATACTGGGGCGTTAGGACCCACACAGACCTGCTGGCCTCACTGACACCTCTTCCAGCAGCTACCTGGTTTTCCCAGGAGGTCTCCCATCCAGATACTAACCAGGCTCAGCCCTGCTTAGCTTCAGTGGGCAACCAGTCTTGGGCTACAGGGTGATATGGCTGCTATTTTTTTTTTACTGTGCAATGCTGTATTCACAACCACAAATGCTTGCAGTATGCTTGCTTTCATGCTTACAATGAATTTTGGCAACATCTCTCTGCCTATTACTTTTAATCTTGTACAGAAATGTACATAGCAGCTTATGAAAGAAGAGCTTTAGGTTTTGAATAACTGTGTGTATATGATATATCCAAAAATAGAATATTATGGCAAATGTGTTTGCAAAGTAAGACAAATGTTTGCTTTTGAGATGTGTTTGTGATATTTTGAATGCAGTGTTTCATTTTGCAAGAGATGTGAGGCATTTTGCATTTTGTGTGTGCAATTCTTGGATTTGTGTGTAAAGTTTTGAAAATGTGTGTAAGCAGTTGGAAAAAACTGTAACTAAAACATAGCTTTATATGCTGCAAATAACATCAGAATAAAATGTATAAAGCAATTAAAAGGTTTTAAAAAATGTGTTCAGCTACCATACGTTTGTGTGCTTTCATCTTCACGATGAGTCTGTCACAGAGCCGTTGAGTGAGAAGGTGTGGTTGTTTTTTTAGGTAATTTTGTTTTTACAGTAGATTTACAGTAGGCTACTATTTTCCCAGAATGCATTGAAAATCTACAGTAACATACTGCAGCTTACACAGTACAAAACTGTTAAAAATACAGTGATAATACTGTGAAAACAAATTCTACATTAACATACTGTACACAGATTCTACAGTAAAGAACTGTTGAGAATACAGTAATATTAATGTGAAAACAACAAAACTTATCTACAGTGTACAAAAACCAAATTAACTCAATATAACAGAGAACTGGTGAAGAGTAATGCAAGAGAACCAAGAAAGAAACCATCAAAACAACAAAAAGAATGGACAACCAGGAACTGAAATCCTGGGCTATAAATACACTTTAAAAATCTGGGGTAAAACAAGGAACAGGTGTGAACAATGAACATATGAGTAACCAAGGTAACCAATGAACAGGGACAAACAAAGAAACTAAATACAAAGAACCATATAAACAGACAAAACATGACAACCTGGTCCTCTCTTTTCTTATTTTGTACTTGTTCTGAAATCATTGAAAAAAGTTGATTTTGTTTTGAGCCTTCACCACAACATCAGTGGATCATACAATAATTAACAAACAACAAATTAGTATATTTAAGACATATAGTAGACATATTTAATGGTCTGTGTAGAATTGTGACTTGTACCTGTTGATCTGAACTGAGAGAGTAAAGAGTGTGTTATTGTTCTCTACAGGTTGTGTAATTGTGGAGTCACAGATGAAGGTTGTGCTGCTCTGGCTTCAGCTCTGAGATCAAACCCCTCACACCTGAGAGAACTGGATCTGACTGGGAATAAACTAGGAGATGCAGTTCATCTGCTCTCTGCTGTACTGGAGGATCCTCACTGTAAACTGGAGAAACTGAAGTAAGATTGTTTCTCTGATAGTCACACGTGTCTTTGTCCTCAGTAAGATGAATCATTTGATGTAAATATTTGGACTAAAATTAGAAAATGTTCTGTAAAATGTTCTGTAAACACTAAATCTCAGCACAGTAATGGCAGGTGTACACAAATGACTGATCTCATGATCTGTTACCAGTGTTCATTTTCACATTTCTTTAAATATATCATTTAAATGTAGTCAATATTTTGTCATATTCGTTATATTAAATTATTTTAGTCTGAAGAGAGTGAATATGACCAAATGAATAGTTGAATATTATGTTTAATTTTGATGCACAGAAGCAGGTACCATAAATCACGTTAATCTAAATCAGGGGTGCCAATCCTGTTGGATTTGTTGGTACAGTGTATAGTTTTTCTTTATTTTCCCTGAAAGAAGGTGTGATGGAAGTTTTTAATTAATCATAACCAACATTCTTTTTCCTTGCAGGAATAACATTTATATGTTTTTGAAACCTAAATGTCCTCAAACCTTGGGCCTAAGTCAGTATGTGTTTGAATCATGTTCAAATATAAGAAAAGGGGAAAATAAACTTAGGGACAGCAAGACAACCATTTAAATATAATAGCCCCATGATACTGAGTAACCAACAAACTAATAAACACATGATTTGGGCAGATCATGCTTTACCTTGTAACAGAAGGGTTTGACATATGAAGAACCAATCATATTGTAGAACGCTTTGCCATGCTCCTATCCTATATAAACTGTTGTATTCTTTTTGCTTGTGGGATTCTCTGTGATTGATATGAGGACTTCTTGCCATTATTAAAGCATAATCTAAGGCATAGTCTGGAGTCTGTTTGGTTGTTAGGCTGTGCAGCAGACTAGACACTACAGAATCTTATTTCCATACTCAAGTGATAGTGTTTAGTGGAGCACTAAAGATTTTATTCCCTAATGTAAGATTGCACAAAAAGGTTTGAGACGTCGATAGACTCAAACGGGTATTGAAGTACACTTTGTAGAGTATAAATTCATGGGTGTCTAGGACACCCGGTTTATCTGAAGTCAGATGCGTAGGGGAAAATCTACAACAAAGGGAAGTGAAATGTGACAACATGCCCCATAGGTGGGACACATTGTATTAAGACCATATGNNNGTTCACAGAGAAAAAAGTTCACAGAGATCGCCCCCAGTGGTGAACCATTGAAATTTCTAAACGTTTCGAAACAGTTATGACATAACAAAGCCTCGTTTACTGAAATCACATGACTTTGGCAGTTTGAAACAAGCTCCGAACCAATGATTCGAAACAAAAATTTCGTAAAGGTTTCGAATCTTCATGAAGCAGTGTTTCGAAAGCGCCCATCACTATGGCATTGTACTTCTCTTTGATATCCCTAAATAAGAGCTGCAACTGGATCTTACACAAGACAAGTCTCAGAGCACCGTGACAAAAACCTCGATCCTGTTTAGATCCAGCAGCAGGAGAATTCGGCCATGTGCTGGTGCTCGGGAAAGTCAGGCCTGTCCTCGAGGTCTGAATACATTTGCTCAGAGAAGAATGGAGGTGCGGGCTTTCACCAAGAAGTTTTGGTCCAGGGCGGAGAGGTATAATTACTCTGATGCCGTCCTCAAGGACGTCTTCAACCATTGTTTGGATGAACATCTCCCGCAGTGGGAGATGGAGCTGCTAAGGTCTTTAAACTTCTGAAATTTCTCCAATTATCTGTACCTCCGCAAGAATGGGAGGGTTCGGTTACCTCCAGCTCCCTCTCCAGCTTGTCAGTCCGCTCCAGAGCCCTCTCTCGCCTGTGAGTCTCTTCCAGAGCCTTCTCCAGCCAGTGAGTCCACTCCAGCCAGAATGGCTGCCCCGTCTGAGCCCGCAGCTGAGATGTCTGCCACACCTGAGCCCGCAGCCGAGATGGTTGCCACGCCTGACCCCTTAGCCGAGAAGGCTGCCATGCCTGAACCCTCAGAGATTGCAGTACTGGCCATTTGGCGTCCCTGAGTACTCTGTCTGCCCTGATGTGACCACAGAGGTGGTTCCTGAGTTTCCTGTCTGCCTAGACACGAACTGTCTGCCTGCCTCAACACGACCAGAGAGGAGGTTTTTAGCGCCCTGGAGGACATTTCTGAGCCCCCTGCCTGTTCTGTTTCAGCCCTAGTGGCCAACGCTAACACCTTTGCGCTTAATGTTTCAGTTTTGTCTGATCAGCTGTGTTGGCCTTTAGTTCCGCCAGATCTGCCATGAGGATCTTCAAGCCCATCTGCACTGCAGTGGTGGTCGTCTGCTCCAGCATGGAGGTCTACAAGCCCATCTACGCTGCTGTGGTGGTCATCTGCTTCACCGTGGGGGTCTTCAAGCCCGTCTACACTGCTGTGGTGGTTGTCTGCTCCACCTTGGGGGTCTTCAAGCCAGTCTGAACTGCTGTGGTGGTTGTCTGCTCCACCGTGGGGGTCTTCAAGCCCGTCTGCGCTTCTATGGTGGTCGTCTGCTCCATCGTGGGGGTCTTCAAGCCCATCTGCGCAGCTGTTGTGGTCATCTGCTCCGCCGTGGGGGTCTTCAAGCCCATCTGCACGGCTGTGGTGGTTGTCTGCTCCACAGTGGGGGTCTTCAAGCCCGTCTGCGCTTTTATGGTGGTCGTCTGCTCCACCGTGGGGGTCTTCAAGCCTGTCTGCGCTGCAGTGGTTGTTGTCTGCTCTGCCTTGGAGGCCTTCAAGCCCGTCTGCACTGCTGTGGTGGCAGTCTGCCCTGCCTTGGCCAGCTGCTGAGCCGACCTCAGACTGGCCGCTTGCTAAGCCTTCATTTTTGGTGCCCCTGCCCCTCCACAGACCCGACCCACCATCCCTCCCCCTGGTCCTCCTACGTTCCACCTCCCTCATGAATTTTTTTTGTTTTGTTTTTTGCTTTGGTTGGAGCATCTGGTATCCGCTCCGTAGAGAGGGGGTTATGTCATGAACACCAGCTGGAGTGCCCTGGTTAGCCACCTGAGGGCACTCCACCCCGGACTTTTGCCTCTCTTTATCATAAACTTCATTTCCCACAATTCTTTGTTCTGGATTAATCACAGTTCATTGTTCACAGCTGTTTTCACTTATGTCGTTTGTTTCTGCCTATTTATACCCGGTTTGTTTCAGTCGTCTTGATCAAGTTTTTATTTTTTGATACCTGCATGTCTGAGCACTCTATCTTGTTTTTGTTTTTGTTTTTGTGGACTGTTTTAATGGATTTTGACCCTTTGCCTGGCATTGTACTTCTCTTTGGATATCCCTAAATAAAAGATGTAATTGGATCTCACCCCAAGTCTCAGAGCACTGTGACATTATTAAAATATCTTCTAACTGTTGGAGCCGATAACCTCGTATAGGCAATGCTTTGAGGTGTAATGCGGTTGTGCTTCATCATTAAAAAAGTCTAACTAAAACAGTAATATTAAAATGTTAATAAATGTTAAATAAGAGAAATATAATCGGACTTTATAGATAGCCGATTAGAGAACATGGAAGTTAAAAAAGAAAAGAAAAGAAAAGAAAAATGCAAATTTAAACAAATTCTACAGAATGTACCTGCATAAATGCCGTCTCAGAGAGAGAGTCAGAGAAATATGTAACCTATCATATCATACAAAGTTTTAAACATTTAAATAGACATATCACGTAGAAAATGTATGTGTATCTTTGATTATTAGGCTACTCTTGACAGAGAGCTGGTTTGGTTTCTGAGAGACGCACAGAGACGGAATGAGGCTGTTTGATTTGTGACCTTGCTGTGCTTATTCCATTTATTTGTGTATCATATCGTACAAGGTTTAAGTCATTTAAATATATGCATCAAATTGTAGAACGTGTATGATGTAGTATTTTAGTTGATTTGCTCTTGCCAAGCTCTTATTTCTGAGAGACACACGGAGAGGCAATAGCAGCACAGATATTTGATTTGTGCTCATTTCATTCATAGTGTTTACACTCATTCACTTCATCTATTGCGTAGTGATTTTAGAGGTTTATGTATAATATTGTGCTTTCCCCTGGCTCACCTGTTATCCAGCAAACATGAGGAGTGACTGTGTCAGCCTCAGCTGAATATTATTTGGCAGAATTATTCTTTATTCATTTTGAAGCTGTTATTTGTGCCTTTCCGAATAAGGTATTCGGCTTCGGGCACATTCATGATGTGAATAATTCATAATGTGTAATAATTTCTAAAGTGAAGATCATGGCAACCCACTTGTAATGTAACCCACTTTATAGTGTTGCCACATCCATCAGAAGGAATTAATATCCAAAACCTCACAAAAACCTCAAAAGCTTACAATGATTTCAGTCATTAAATAATTAGTAATTCTTTCTAAAGGATTTGGGAATACTTGAGTCATTACTAGTGGGTTACCATGATGTTCACTTTAGAATTAATTATATATTATGCATTATTCACATTAATTATGAAGCTGTATATAGTAGTTCTTAGTAGTTCTCTGGAAGGTGTGAAAAATTAATACTAATTTATTAGCTAATAGTGAACTTCCACATTCAACTGAGCACTATTACTTACTTCATTAATCAGAGTTTCTTGTTAGATAATAGTAGTTACTCGAGGGGTAGTAATGTGTTACTCATTTGTTCCTGTGTAGTTAATCATTAATGATGGAAAAGTATTCTAAAGTGTTACCGCAGAAGGTAGCATTAGGAAGACAGAAACACTCACTGCACTCATTACATATATCATTGGAAAGAGTTGTCACCCCTCGTTCTGCTCTTGCCCCATCAGTGGATCATACAGTAATTAACAAACAACAAATGAAGATCATCTTCCCTCTGTATCTCTCATATGATTAAACTTCCAATATAAACTGGAAGTTTTGAAGCACAGGTGTTGAAAGCTTTTTTAATTTCTTTATTACTTTTTATGACTGTGATAAATCTCCAATTTTAGGCATATTTAATGGTCTGTGTAGAATTGTGACTTGTACCTGTTGATCTGAACTGAGAGAGTGTGCCATTGTTCTCTACAGGTTGGGTGGTTGTGGAGTCACAGATGAAGGTTGTGCTGCTCTGGCTTCAGCTCTGAGATCAAACCCTTCACACCTGAGAGAACTGAATCTGACTGGGAATAAACTAGGAGATTCAGTTCATCTGCTCTCTGCTGTACTGAAGGATCCTCACTGTAAACTGGAGATACTGTGGTAAGATCATCACTCTGATAATCACATAAATATTTGTCCTTGGTAAACATATTCTTTATTAGTAATGTAATGTAATTTTTAACTTTTTATCTCAATGATCACCAGATTTGCTTGTTAAATTCTACCTTTTTTTCGTGTCTGTAGAAGTAGTGCAAACCATCACACTACATCCACACAAAAGAGAGAAAATTGTTAGCTGACAATTTCTAAATGTTTTATAACTACCTAAATTAATCATGAAATACAGAAGGAATATGTGTTAATAAAGCATTTAACACACTGAGTAACTATTACTATATGTCTAAATAATAAGATGTATAAATGTATGTTTAAATAGTTTATTAATCATTTACTTACACTTTCTAAATGATCCCATGAACCACTAACAACTCCTAAATAACTGGTTTGTAAATAATGTAATACTTAATTTCGAAATGATAAATTGATAATTAGTAAAGTATGAAAATACAATTTTGAAACAAATTATAGATATGCTTAAAATCAAGAGCAAAGCATTTATAGCTGTATTCATAAACTGCTTATTAATGTATATTAATGCTCTATAAATGATGAATTAACTATTTACTAATGCTTAACTAATGCTTCATAGTGTGCAGTTATTATAAAGTGTTATCCAACATTTCAGTCTCTTGACTTTAAACAGACTTAATCTTAACACATTCAGAACTAAGAAATGAAGAACATGCTGGATTTATTCTTTCAGTTCATCACATTCATCTTTCAGCAGGGACTGTTTTTAAAATATTGTTTACTCCATACTTACTGTATTAGTACAGATCTTAAAAATAATGTTTTATGATCATGTTTTGAGCTCTGTGACATTGTCTCTACAGGTTAAGTTGTTGTGGAGTCACAGATGAAGGTTGTGCTGCTCTGGCTTCAGCTCTGAGATCAAACCCCTCACACCTGAGAGAACTGGATCTGTCTTTGAATAAAGTAGGAGATTCAGTTCATCTGCTCTCTGCTGTACTGGAGGATCCTCACTGTAAACTGGAGATACTGAGGTAAGATCATCTCTCTGATAATCACATATATATTTGTCCTTGGTAAACATATTCTTTATTAGTAATGTATTTTATTTTTTTATCAGAACAATGTACATTAAAAGTGTTCAGTGAAAAAACACTTCTATCTTTTTATACATTTTCCACCCACACATTCCCATCCCAACACAACAAACCCAAATGCTAGGAAAAATTAATAATAAATAACATAATACACACACACAAGGAGAGAAAAAAAATCTCTCAAGTTACTTTAAAGAGGGAGGAGTACATTCTTCTCAAAGTTTATTAAAGGGTCCCATGTTTTGTAAAAAGTTCTGGTTGATCCCCTAAGAAAATATTACATTTTTTCAGTTTTTAGAAACAACATTAGATCACTAAGCCATAATGACAATTTGGGTGGATTGGGTGGTTTCCACTCTAAGAGAATTCTCCTTCTAGCTATTAATGTTGCAAAAGCCAAGGCATTCTCTTTATCTTTAGTTATTTGAACATCGTCTCCTGTGACACCAAACAGAGCCATTATTGGGTTAGGGTGAATTCTTAATTTAAAAGCCGAGTTTAAGATGTCAAAAACTGAAAAACAAAATTGTCACAGTTTAGAGCATGACCAAAACATATGGGTTAGATCCGCCTTTGATGCATTACAATGGTCACATGTTTCATCTATATTTGGGTACATTTTAGCCAACTTGGTTTTACTATAATGAATACGATAGAGAACTTTCATCTGAATCAGATTGAGTCTTACACGAGATGAAGTCCCATTTACTCGGGCCACAACTTTATCCCAGGTGTATTCGGATATGTCAGTTCCCAACTCTTCTATCCATTCAGCTTTGATCTTGTCTATTGATACATTTTGGAACGACATGATCAGGTTGTATATTTTTTAAATGAATCCCTTAAGGTACGAAGGGACCCTCAGAACTAAATCCAATCGTGACTCAGAAGGCAGCTCAGGAAACCCAGAGCAGTGGGCTTGGATAAAGTGATGAAGTTGAAGATATCGAAAAAAATCAGAGTTTTGAAGATACAATTTTTTAACAAGATCATTGTAATTAGCAAACATTTTATCAATAAAAAAGTCACTGCATTTCACTAGGCCCAGGTGCTGCCATTGCTTGAAAGTAGAATCTATCTTGGCAGCTGGGAAAAGATGATTATTGGATATGGGGTTTTCCAAGGAAAAGTCTACTTGTCTTAACTGATTATATATTTCGAGAGTCGAAATTACTACTGGGCTTGAAGAGAATTGCGATGGTGAGAATGGTGACTTCATTGTGATCAGCACAGCAAGTGATGTTGACTTGCACGATTTAGCCTCCGCAGCACACCAATCGACTGAAACCAATAAACGACTTTTTGTAAATTTGCTGCCCAATAATAATTTAACAAATTTGGGAGAGCCAATCCTCCATCCTTTTTTGGTGTCTCAAGTAGCTCTCTACGTATTTGTAATGAGGGGCCAACTGAATGAGGATCCATTTGCAGCTTTATTTATTAACAATCGTAGTCGTACAATACAGGGTCGATGAACAGCAGACAGGGCAATGGAGATAAGACGGCAAGAGTAGCAAGGCAGGCGTGGGGTCGAGGCAGGCGGCAGGCAGAAAACAATAGTCCATGAAACAATGCAAAGGGTCAGAGGTAGGCAGCAATAATCCACAAGAGAGAGAACAGTCCAAGGTCAAACACAGTAATCCAACAAGAGAAAATAGAACGCTCAGAAATGTCAGCCTGGGCAAGAACAAGACTTCGCAATGTGTCTGTGTGAAATGGCCTCTTAAATAGTTCAGGTAACAAGGTGCAGCTGGGCTCGTGATCAGAGCCAGGTACGGGGCTTCTGGGAAATGGAGTGTGTGAGTGAATGTCAGTATTCCGGTGATGGCGACCTCTGGTGACGATCGGGGGGAACCACAGAGGCCGGATTCATTACAGTATTCTTGGTTTTTTGCCCCCCATATAAAGGAAGACAGCAACCTATTAGTCGGCTGAAAAAAGGACTTTGGCAAGAAAATCGGAAGAATCTGAAACAAATACAATGATCTGGGTCGCACATTCATTTTAAGACAATTGATTTTACCAGCTAAAGACAAATATATAACACTTCATCGGTGGATTCAAGTTTTTTAAGTATGGGACTGTACTTTGCTTTAAACAGACCATATGAATGAGTAATATTGATTCCTAAATATTTAAATCCTGATTTTGATATGCAAAACAGAAAGTCTGTATCCATAATCTGCCATATGGTTTATAGGGAAGCATATACTTTTGGAAAAGTTTAGTTTATAACCTGAAAAAGACCCGTAGTCTTTAAATATTTTCACAATCTCAGAGATACAAGACAGTGGGTTAGTTATATATAATAATAGATCATCGGCATATAAAGAAACTTTATAATCAACACCCGTTCTTTTAATACCACTAATAGACTGTGACGATCTGAGTACTGAAGATAGTGGCTCTATAGCCAAAATAAATAGTAAAGGGCTAAGGGGACAACCTTGCCGTGTGCCTCTGGAAAGAAAGAAATATTGTGAGCATATCTTATTTGTGACTACGGCTGCTTTTGGTTGATGATATAGTAAGCGAATCCAGGAAGTGAATTTTGAGCCGAATCCAAACTTGTCTAACACAGCAAACAGATAGTTCCATTCGGCTCTATCAAATGCTTTCTCTGTGTCAAGAGAAATAATCACTTCAGGACTACTCTCTGATGCAGAAAAATGCACAACATTAGGAAGTTTTCGAATATTGATGAAGGAGTGACGCCCCTTAAAGAAAAGAAAACAATGCACTGAAAAAAGTGTGTTGGGTTTACATGATTTAATCATGTACATCAGTTCCACATGAATTAAGTTAAAACAAACATTTGGAACTACAGAGAGCTCCATGAACCATGTGACCACCTGACAGCGGATCAAAGCATGTCACAACTCTGTTTTTTTAATGGTTCTGGTCTCCATATAGTCCTGGTTACAGCAGTGCATGGTGTTTGTCCCTCAGTTTCACCTCAAGTTCATGTAAAACCGGCCTCATTTATAAAACAGAGAAGTGTAAAAGTATGTGGCATTGCTTGTCACTACATTCAAATCACATCACACATTACTGCAATCTTTAATAAACTGGTCATTTACACACTGTTTACACAGCATCATTGTTCTCTACAGGTTGGTGTATTGTGGAGTCACAGATGAAGGTTGTGCTGCTCTGGCTTCAGCTCTGAGATCGAACCCCTCGCACGTGAGACAACTGAATCTGTATGGGAATAAACTAGGAGATTCATACGTGAAGCTTCTCTCTGATCTAAATAATGATCCACGTTATAAACTGGAGACACTAGATCACAACTGTAAGTAGATTTTTATATATATTTAACAACTATAATATAAAGTTAGCCTGGTGTTTTTAAATTGAACAAAGTCTAGTGTAACAGGCCTCCTTGTGATGTGACTGATCTATGAATATATGAATATTTTCATCTCTTACAATGTCTCTGTGTGTAAGTCACAAAGTGAGAGTTGTTTAATATTTACTATTATTAATCTATCAGCAATGGAGAGCGTGTTTGAATTTTTCCATTCTTATTCAATTCAAATTTATTTGTATAGCACTTTTAACAAAACATCATTCCAAACTTTACAGAAAATGCATGTTTCAAATATTAAATTAAGCCAGAGGTGTCTGTGTCAAAGAAAAAAAAAAGTAGGGATGATATATCGGAGAAAAACTCCAAACTCATCAAGGGAATCAATCCATCCTCTGAAAAAAGCAATGTCTATATAGCAAAAATATACAGCTCTAAGGTAATACAAGACAGGGTTAGTTAAAGGTTAGTTTAGGACTTAAGTAGCAGTATTTTATTGTCCTTACAAAACTTAACAGGTAGCAAAGGTAAAATTGTGATATGATCATATTTTCTTGACCTGGTAAGAACTCTAGCAGCTGCATTTTGGACTAACTGTAGCTTGTTAGACAATCATCTAGTAGTTGTAACAGATGGAGCGGGACAACGGAGTTGGAGATCCACATGCAGGCTTTATTAGAGGAGAGCGTAGTCGTACAGGCAGTAGGTCAAACACCAGCAAACAGATACAGGAAAGGCAAGGCAAAAGAGTAATCCAAACACAGGCTATGGTCAAGGCAGGCAGCAAATGATCATCAAACAAAGAAACAGTCCAGAGTGAAAAACACAGGCAAGGAGCAAGGCAAGGAGCAAGGCAAGGAACAAGGCAAGGAGACAAGGCAAGGAGACAAGGCAAGGAGACAAGGCAAGGAGACAAGGTCGAAAACAAGGCTAAACAATACTCATCAATGTGTGTGTGTGTGTGAGTGCAGCTTATAAAGGGTCACTGAAGGGAAACAGGTGTGAGTGCATGATTGGTTCCTAGGTGGGGGATTATGGGAAATGGAGTCCATATGAAGAAAATAGAACACAGGACAAGGGCACATGTAACAGTAGTACATAAACATAATCTAGCCTCGAGGTCATGAATGCATGAACCAACTTCTCTTCATCAGAAACAAGTCACATGTTTCGGGACTTAATGTTTCTAAGGTGGAAGAATGCTGTTTTGGTTACATGCGAAATATGATTTTCAGAAGGAAAGCTGCTCAAATATTACACCCAAATCTTTAACTGTAGAGGATGGGGTAACAGTGCTTCATTTTATTGTTCTTTATTTAAACAATCAAAATGTCAGCAGTCAGATAGGTTAGATCTAAAACATCTTAAAGCCTGATGCTGAATACCAATGTACTTTTGTAATCTATCTCATGATCATATATATCAGATCATGATTGTGTCAAAAGCAGCACTAAGATCAATTAAAACAAGGTGTGAAATGCAGCATTGGTCAGATTCTAAAAGTTATTTGTGATCTCTGTGCTCTGATGGGGCCTGAAAACTGACTGAAATTCTTCATAGATACCAATTTCTGCAGAAAGGTATGGGATCAAATTCCCGCCAATAGTATTGCGGTCACGGATCAAAAAATAATAAGCGTGAATCAAAAATTTAAAAACACATGTAAAAATATATAGCAAAAACTTAAAAAAATAATGCAAAATGATCGGATTGGCAAAGAACGTGGTCACGGATCAAAATATAATAAGCGTAAATCGAAAAATTAAAAGCACATAAAAAAAAATAACAAGCATGAATCAAAATTTTAAACACATTAAAAATGATATTGCACAAAGCTTAAACTTGTGTTTATGCGTTCTTAAAAGTTGTTGTCCTTGCTTTTATTACTCTTTTCTTTCTGCTCTCTTACATTTTCTGCTCATATTTTACTCTTTTGTGCGCTTGTGCTGTTTTTCTCTTTGCTCTTCTTTCTACGTTTTGCTCTTGCGTTTCCAAATGTTGCAGTTCGAGTTTCATGTAAATTAGGCCGGGCTTAAGCATCACCATTGGTCCACTAGTTCTAGATTGACAGCTCCTCCTCTAGCCAATCAATCGAAGAGAGGGAGATGACATCACTTCAATGCGACTCATGGCTACTGATGCTGCTCACACTCATACAGGAGAAGATAACCATCACAGCTGGCGATTTCCGAGCTAGGATAAACTCTTTCTGTGGCAGGACACCTTTGTAATGTATATATGTACCTGCAACTCGACCTGCCACCGGTATATACGTCTACCTGGACAATCTTTTATTGTTAAATTTACCATCCTAATGACAACCTGTCACAGTTGTGCCTGTCTGACGATCTATCATTGTTATATTCATCTTTAATGCACCTACCACTGGACTTGACACCGTGAAACGCAGCGTCCACCATGCAGCGGCCTCACAACATCACTCTTATGTGTGCCTGGCTCATCTATACCTGTTATGTTAATGTTAGATATTTTAGTATTGATACAATAATATTAATAATGATAATAATATGCTTGCTTGTTGTCTTCTTTATTCCTGTCTTTTGCACAAGAGAATATAACATAATGAAATCTACCTTACTAATATATTTGCTCGTGAATTACATTTAAAGTCAGATATGCAATGGCAGTTGTTTAGATTAGTAGTTCCCAAACTGGGTTACGTGAGGTGACAGAGGGTGTACGCGAACAAAATGCTGAATTTTGCCGTTCATTTAATTCTTCCCTACTTTAAAATAACATTTAAACCGATCATGCATTTTCTAACTGGCACAATATGCCATATGACATCTAATCAAAATATCACATCTTTTGCAGTAAAATCAGACAGAGTCCATTTCCACATGCAGCGCGCATATGGGTGCATTATACAGTAGGTTGCGTGCGGAGTCTGCTGCCTGAGCAAATCGCGCTACATACTGCCATTCTGTACCTGCAGATTTAGCACTTACTAGCATGAAGAACAACCTGGCACAAAACGGGCATAAATATAAATTCAAGATTCAAACTCTTGATACAAAACAGCCTACCTTTTGTGAGTTCTTGTTTTTAATGTTAACATTATACAAGCAAGAATGCAAATCCAAATATCCACACAACAGTTCAACAAACAAAGGGGTAATATTAAGTGTCATTCTTCACAGTATTGTCAGTATTTGCTCTATTTTGCAACGAAAACAACAGCAGGATTACAACACAGTGGTGTTTCGAGAACGAATCTGCAATTTTGAACGAATTGTTCGTGAAAATCATGATTCAAAGATTCATGCATTAATACAGCCACTTGCTTCCTTAATGAATGACTCGATGACTCACGCATTAAGACAGTGACTTACCGCCGATCTCCTGCTGGTTTTAGTATAATAACTTTTCACGTTTTTAGCATTGCATATTTCGGTAACGCTTTAGATTACGGCCCGGAAAGTACTGCATAATTACAACGAATTTACAGTGTAACTTTCGATAATTATAGTGTACCTATACAGTAAGTATGTGTAAGTATAAGGGAACAATATGTAAAGTCTTGGGAATAAAGGGGTAACAATCAGGAAAATAACAACTTAATTATACTGTAAGTATTTTAGAACTAAGGGGTACTTATACTGTTATGATAGACAACAATCTTACATTTGGGAGCAATTTTGTCGAGAAAGTGCACTGATTAAGTTGTTCCAAGGCAAGTAGAAAGAACTATTGCAATCTTTTTTAATACATGGGGAAATATGCTTTTGTTTCATGTAGTTACAGGGTAAGTATGACATTGCGGGCCGTAAATTAAAGTGGAGCTTGTTACACTCTTATTTCATGTAGTTACAGGGTAATTAAAAAAATTATAGAAAAAAAAACAAAAAAAACACAAACAATCTGATATGACTTGGAAACCTTTATTTAAAAAACAACTTATTTCAAAACAGATTTAAAGTTACAACACTTCTTATTCGTTTCTCTTGCTCGGCTTCCTCCTCCTCTTGTTCCTCTTCTTCTTTTTCTTTCTTTCCATAGAAAGATTAATTTTTAGAGGGAATCCCCTTTGCTATTCTGTATTAAAAGAAAATACAGTACACCCGGAAATCTCACCGTTTACTCATCTCTTACCCTCATGCCATTTGAGATGTATACGACTTTACTTCTTAAGATGAACACAAAAAGGTTTTTAGGAAAAAATAAGACTGCCGTCAGTTTTTTTTTATAATTTTTTTTTATTAATGCTCACAACAAAATACACGGAATAACAGACAATGAGAATGAGAAAAACAAACAAGACAGAATAACAGAGACGGCAGTTCTCGCGCGAGTTTCACACGAATCTCCCGCGAGAACGTCATGAAAGCTTCACGTTGCTCATTACAATGTGCTTAGTCAAACGCAAAGTCGACTCTCATGCAGGCGCCGGTGGCAGTTGGTCGGAAGCGAAAAGATGAATAGCCTAAACCATGAGAAGATTTCGGGGTGTACTGTATTTTCTTATAGTACAGAATAGCAATGAGATTCCTTCTTAAGATTCATCAGTTGAGAAACAAGAGCAGGAGGAAGCCAAGCGAGAAACAACAACAACCAAAAAACTTACAAAACTTGTTACTTACTGTCAGGACTTTAGAATTTGAAATGAAAAGTTGATTTAAAAAAATGAATAATAAGTGTTGTAGACCTATTTGTAATAAAGTTATTTTTCAGATAAAGGTTTTGGAGTCAGTGATATCAGATTGTTTGCGTTTTTTTAACTTACCCTGTAACTATGAAATAAGAGGGTAACAAGCTCCACTTTAATTTACGGCCCGTAATGTCATATTTACCCTGTAACTACATGAAACAAAAGCATATTTCCCCATGTATTAAAAAAGATTGCAATAGTTCTTTCTACTTGCCTTGGAACAACTTAATCAGTGCACTTTCTCGACAAAATTGCTCCCAAATGTAAGATTGTTGTCTATCATAACAGTATAAGTACCCCTTAGTTCTAAAATACTTACAGTATAATTAAGTTGTTATTTTCCTGATTGTTACCCCTTTATTCCCAAGACTTTACATATTGTTCCCTTATACTTACACATACTTACTGTATAGGTACACTATAATTATCGAAAGTTACACTGTAAATTCGTTGTAATTATGCAGTACTTTCCGGGCCGTAATCTAAAGCGTTACCCATATTTCTCTATTGAACATTTTTTTAATTTAAAACCTTATTAATGTTGTAAAGGTATTCATAAAGATTAAAAACTACTAGAAATTTAGGGGGTAAATATTGTCCCTCAATGGAAAATTTACAATCGATGTGGAAGAGAAGGGGTACGCAGAAGGATGGTAAATGTCTCAGGGGGTACTCCACACTGAAAAGTTTGGAACTGGTTTAGATCATTGTATGTTTCTCGCAGGGGTCGCGTTAACGGAAAATTATCCGTCATTGACAGAATTTTTTTTATCAATGACAGGAAAATCTGAAGGCCGTCCTTCACGTTGACAGATTAAACTGAGGGTAATGTATTGTAAATTGTAACTGTAATTCCCATCCCTGTCCAGTTGGTGGCGAGTGCGCTCCAATGTAGCAGCAGAGCACTGGATCCAGAACAAAAATTAAACTGGCATGAATCTTTTGCTATGCGTTTGATAATCTATCACGCCTCATGAAAGAGCGCCAAAACGGTATTTATTGCTTGAATTTCTTAAGGAAATGGACAGAATTTGAAATCTGAGACTTTGTTCCATATCAAAAGCAACACAAAGCTTTAAGCCTATTGCGATTTATTGGATGAGAGGCGCACTGTACTGTTTATTCATCAACTGAAAACAGCATATCCTACCAAAAGATCGAGATGGGATTTACGAATCGATATTGGTCTTATGAATGTGACCAAAACAGCAAGACATTTTGATTGTTTATTAATAAAGTAATATTTTCTGAACCAGTGTCGGCGGCAAAGATGAAGTTGACATTACCGACTCTCATCATCTGCTCATAGTGGACGTGTCTAGAGACAGAATGCATGTTTCACTCGGTTTAGTCTACATAATCAGAGTAGCCTATTTCTTTTCGTTTTTAATTATTTCATTTTCGTTAAAGTCGATATTTAAAGCTTTCTATGTGAGGCAAGCAGCCCCTGAGTTTCGGTTAATTTAGCCTGTAAGATGCACACCAGTTCACGCGCCAGTGATCGCGCCCGCGCCTCCATGTCATGATTATATTGTCTGCTATATTTGCTTCTAATTTATTAAATCCAGGCAATTGGTTAATGAAACATTGATTAAAATTAAGATACAATTTTTACAAAACGAAATTTACTTTAAAGAAAGGCTTTCTACAAAACAAAACTTAATGAAGTGGTCAAAATCATGTCTGACACACTCCATGTCTCCCGATATATTACGCATCTTATGATGCATCTTACTCATGCTCTTCACTTTTCATAATCAAATAGATGAATTTAAAACATAACATATGACTATTTAAACATAAATATGAAACTATGTTTTCTTTAATCTCTACCACATACAGCTACAGAGAAATTTCAAGTGTGAATTACCCGTCATTTTAATTTTCATATCTTATTTATAATAACACATTTAATTGCTTTTATTTTTGTTCACATATAAAAGCAATTAAATTTGTTATTATAACTAAAATATGAAAATTAAAATGACGGGTAATAATAGATTATGACAGATTTTTTACGACCCTGTCAATCAAAATGACGGACAATGTTAAAGTCTAACGCAACCTCTGGTTTCTCGTAATTGTAAACTGTCTGCATATTTTGTCATGTAGGCCTATTGTTTTCCTCTAAACAGATTTATAGATTTTGTCTTCCATGTACAGTATGCCATTGACAAGGGTGTTGGTTTATGAATTTGACCACATTTTAACACTGAGATTATAAAATTATAAAGCTAAGCAATAGCCTTCACATCAGCAAGTGTTTTCCCCAATATTAGAGTGATTGCAAATGTTTATTGAGCTGTTGTATAAATCAATATCTATTGATTACAATTAACTATAAGTCAATTTTGAGTGTGTTTTTGCACTATTTTGATGAAAGGAGTATCAAATAAAATCACAGCAGAACAGCTTCGCTCGTCTCTGAGCAACACAGCAGTGTTTCATTAATGAATTCCTGATTTGAACGAGAAGTTTGAATGAGCTTTCCGCCACCTACTGGCCATTTAAATTAATACTTCTATAACATGGATGGGCAATATCGGTCCTGGAGTGCAGAGTTTAGCTTCAACCCTAATCAAACACACCGTGACCAGCTAATCAGTGTGTCTTCAGGATTATTAATACTATTGACAGATGAGTTTATTTTATTTTATTTTATCAGGGTTGGAACTAAACTCTGCAGGACAGCGGCACTCCAGAACTGATGTTGCCTATCCCTGATCCATAATTTAGTTTTTATTTATTTTTATTTAAAACATTAATCTTATAGTATTGTGCAATTATGTAGTTATGTAAATAAACACAATAAATGTGTGAACAAATCACTGCATATCAAATCCACCTGGTTTCTGTAACTATCTTCTCTGTAACACTATCGTAGTCAATGCAGAGATGATACATTCAGTCTTAGAATGATTTACCTATGATCGTTTAACAACAATTAAGAAGTATATTAGCTACAGTAGCATATTAGCACCATGAGCCAAGTAATATTTTAACACCAAATACCATATATAATGAACATAAAGATTAACAATCTTAAGTAGACTGCACAATAAAAAGAGTATCTCAAAAAGAGGAATTATTTGTCCATAGTTCAGATAACTTTACGGATTGAAAGTCCTTGTAAAGTTTCAGATTAAACTGTTATCTTCTCCTGTATGAGTGAGAGCATCAGTAGCCATGAGTCGCATTGAAGTGATGTCATCTCCCTCCCTTTGATTGATTGGCTAGAGGAGGAGCTGTCAATCTAGAACTAGTGGACCAATGGTGGCGCTTAAGCCCGGCCTAATTTACATGAAACTCGAACTGCAACATTTGGAAACGCAAGAGCAAAACGTAGAAAGAAGAGCAAAGAGAAAAACAGCACAAGCGCACAAAAGAGTAAAATATGAGCAGAAAATGTAAGAGAGCAGAAAGAAAAGAGTAATAAAAGCAAGGACAACAACTTTTAAGAACACAAACACAAGTTTAAGATTTGTGCAATATCATTTTTAATGTGTTTAAAATTTTGATTCATGCTTGTTATTTTTTTTTATGTGCTTTTAATTTTTCGATTTACGCTTATTATATTTTGATCCGTGACCACGTTCTTTGCCAATCCGATCATTTTGCATTATTTTTTTAAGTTTTTGCTATATATTTTTACATGTGTTTTTAAATTTTTGATTCACGCTTATTATTTTTTGATCCGTGACCGCAATACTATTGGCGGGAATCTGATCCCATAGAAAGGAGCATAATTGAGAAGAAACAAAATTGTCTAATATTTTAGACAAACTGAACATTTGAGATGGGACTGTAGTTTGCTAATTCATCAGGGTCTAGTTGTGGTTTCTTAATGAGAAGTTTAATAACTGCCAGCTTCAAGTGTCTCAGGATGTGATCTAGAGAAAGGGAGTTTATAATATTGAGAATAAACTCTCCTGCTACAGGGAACAACCCTTAGTTTAGTGGGTATGGGATCTAGTATACATGTGGTTGGCTTTGATGCGACAATAAGTTTATTTAGCTCGTCCTTTATCAGTAAAAGTATGCAGTTGTTCCTGGAAGATGATAATTGAACCTGAAACCTGTGATGATGTCAAAAGTTGTACGTTTACAATTGTATTTCTTTACAACTGTTGTGATTTGTGTAAATTACATGATCTAGGACCTTTATACAGCGCTTGCCATTGAAAAGACTAAATCTGTCCTTCACAGCCTCGTTTTCATTGACATTAATTCTAACCTGACTATGAAACAGCTTCACAACCACACAGTATCATTTTTTCTGTTACAGTAATTTAAATGATCTGACACAGATCAGGCAGGTTACTCATGAATCTGTCTTTATTGGTTGGAATAATAGTTCTACCCAGTCGATGATGCTGTACGATATGAATTCAGCTGCACACAGTGTGCACGAGATGAGATAGTGATCTGTGATATCGTCACTTTGACTTACTGATGTGATGTGACAGCAGTAATGTCTCATTCTCCATATGTGTCTGTCTGTGTGTTTATTGTAGGACTCTCAGTATTCAGACGTCAGTCCAGTTTCCTCAGGATCAGCTGATGGTGAATAAGGAGCCGCTACAGAGACGTCACAGTCACACAGTCAACAGGGACTGAAGACACAGAGATCACACTGTCATGTGTGTGACTTCACGGCAGTTTCTTGTTTGTATCTTTTTCTAGGTCTGATCTTTTGAATTACAGATCAGATTTCCACAGTGATCTAATAGAGGATTTGAACTCGCTGATAAATAATGTAAAATTCTTCTATTTGTGACGCATGAAACCAAGTGCTGAAAATTGATTTGGTATTTATTAGATATTGTGCTGCTTGAATAAAATGTTGATGGTGTAACATCCAATATCCACTGAAAGTGACATGAAATTACAAAACGACATTATTTTAATTAACAAGATATAGACAGTGTATATAAGTAATTTATTATGTAGGAAAAAATGACAGAGTTTAGAGAGTTTATAGATTTACAAGAGTGTGATTACAGAAGAGTGACAGAAGTATTTTAAATGAATCCAGCAAAGAGTGAAAAAGATGATTTCATCAAAAATTCATTTTTTTAATTGTTTTATATGATGATGACCTATTAAATTGTATCCTTAAATCTCATTATTTTACTGTTTTTCGTTTGTTTTTTGCTCATTGCTGTGTAATTGTTAGGATCTTTTTGGTGATTGTCAGTGTTGCTGAAAACATCAGCCTTTGATCACTGAATGTAACACAATGACACTAACAGCTCCATGATCTGCTCTCGGCCTGAAGCTAGTAAATGTGTGGATGTTAGCAGTCTGAACAAACACTAACAGTCTGGGTTTCAGAGAGACTAGAACAGACCAAACTGATCTGAGCATATAATATGAAGACTGTGTTTGGGCATGAAGAGACAAGAACAGCATTTTAACTGCAAGCTGTTAGATGTTATGGCAGGTAATAATGGCTGATAAGTTAGAGTTTGTCCAGACTACTAACCACTGCCCATTTACTGACTCACATATTTCTATATTCTAGTAGTTCCACTGGTTCTGTCATTGGAGACCCCAGTGTTGTGTTTAATTCATAGTTTATAGCGCCTCCTTGTGAATACTTGTCATTAATGCAGCTGGATCTTCTTAGTGGCCTCCTGCGTATTCTCCACTTATTTTAGTCTTTTTTTATTTGGACATATATTTTGTTATTTTTATTTAGTTGAATAAAATAGAATGATCAGGTAGCTCATAATGTCCTGTGTCTTTCACCTGGTCTGCTGTTATGAGACTTCGAAGGTCCACTCCATGATTTTAGAAGATGGTTTTCGATCTTCTAAGTGGATTATATTTACATGTATTTATATTTATTGATATTTAATATAATAATATTAATAAACATGTAACGACTCACATTATTTTATTTATTAACTTATTCAACTATTTATAATAATTGAGATAATTAATAATAATACCAATAATAACTAGATTAAAAAAGTTTGTCGAGACAAACTTTAAGTTGGCTTGAAAAAGCCGGTCCAGAAAGTTTGAAGCAGTTTTTAAAGTTTTCAGTTTGAAAGTTTTCAGTTTTAGTTTAGTAGTTTAGATAGATAGATAGATAGATAGAAAGAAAGAAAGAAAGAAAGAAAGATAGATAGATAGATGAGTTTATGAGTTTGAATGAGTTTAGATAGATAGATAGAAATATAGATGAGTTTATGAGTTTGAATGAGTTTAGATAGATAGATAGATAGATAGATAGATAGATAGATAGATAGATAGATAGAAAGATAGATGAGTTTATTAGTTTGAATGAGTTTAGATAGATAGATAGATAGAAAGAAAGAAAGGAAAGAAAGAAAGATAGATGAGTTTATGAGTTTGAATGAGTTTAGATAGATAGATAGATAGATAGATAGATAGATAGATAGATAGATAGATAGATAGATGAGTTTATGAGTTTGAGTTTAGATAGATAGATGATAGATAGATAGACAGACAGATAGATAGAGTTTATGAGTTTGAGTTTAGATAGATAGATAGATAGATAGATAGATAGATAGATAGATAGATAGATAGATAGATAGATAGATAGATAGATAGATAGATAGATAGAAATATAGATGAGTTTATGAGTTTGAATGAGTTTAGATAGATAGATAGATAGATAGATAGATAGATAGATAGATAGATAGATAGATAGATAGATAGATAGATAGATAGATAGATAGAAAGATAGATGAGTTTATGAGTTTGAATGAGTTTAGATAGATAGATAGATAGATAGATAGATAGAAATATAGATGAGTTTATGAGTTTGAATGAGTTTAGATAGATAGATAGATAGATAGATAGATAGATAGATAGATAGATAGATAGATAGATAGATAGATAGATAGATAGATAGAAAGATAGATGAGTTTATGAGTTTGAATGAGTTTAGATAGATAGATAGATAGAAAGAAAGATGAGTTTATGAGTTTAAATGAGTTTAGATAGATAGAAAGATAGATGAGTATGAGTTTGAATGAGTTTAGATAGATAGATAGAAAGAAAGATAGACGAGTTTATGAGTTTGAATGAGTTTAGATAGATAGATAGATAGATAGATAGATAGAAAGATAGATAGATAGATAGATAGATAGATAGATAGATAGATAGATAGATAGAAAGATAGATGAGTATGAGTTTGAATGAGTTTAGATAGATAGATAGAAAGAAAGATAGACGAGTTTATGAGTTTGAATGAGTTTCAATGGATTAGAAATAGTACATAGAATGTCAGCTTCATTGAGTCCAATGGGCTTCCGTAGTTTAAATTTGAATTTTGACAGTTGTAGTTTTAACAGTCTTGGCTCATCTGAACATTCCGTCAATGAAAGTCAATGGGATTTTTCAGAGTTTTAATAGACATTTTTAGGAAAACCGAAAGTCGGATCAGTTAGAAAAGATATAGCACACCAAGTCAGAACAGTCTAAAGGTCTGACCCGAGTTTGGAGTTTGTAGAGTTAAAGCTCTAGGAGGAGTTAGAGTTGGACATTTTAGTCTCAGAAGAAAATAGCATAACAGTAAGTTGGCTTTTTCAAGCCAACTTAACTAATAATAATATTCAGTTAATTTAACATGTTACTTTATTTTCAGCATTTATTAACATATGTAACTATAATATTTGAAAAAACTAAACATTAACTATTAAATAACTAACTATAAGTTATAACTGATTATTAGAGACAAGATATTGGCCACAATACCACGCCCATTTTATATCAATTTTCTGTTCACTGCCTTTTTCCCCCCGTTTATTTTATTTCTAAAACGGCCCTCTTCTACAGCAGCACATCACGTGACAATATCTTCCGGTTCATGCTGCCGTTGCGTAACGTGACGTCACTGTGCATGTGCCGCTCTTGCTTGGAGCAGCATGGCGGTGCCGTGGAGTCGGTGCTGGAGGAGCAGTGCAGGAGCTGCTGTGTTTCTGGACTGGTGCCGTGGGCTCAGCAGAAGAGCTCTTACTCACGCGGCTTCAGCAGGCAGAAGAACAGCTTCCAGCGCGGCGACACAGGTAGCGCTGTCACACCGGTGCAGAGATGATGAAGGTCACCGGCGCGAGCCAATGAATGACACATGACTGCCTTATGTTATCATCACATAAGGGTTGAGATGAGTGCGAGTGTCGTGCGCTGTAATAGTGTAGAAGTCTCAGAACAGATGATTGCAGTCATGTTTGTGAAGAACTACAGGAGTCTTGAACTCAGTGTTAAAGGTCAAGAGCTCGTGCACTAGACAGGAGAGTTGAGACACTCACTGCTCAGTGTTGCCATTGAATGTCATGTGGCACAGGAAGTCTTGTGTTGTGTAGCCAAATATTAAGACATACTATGTCCTGAGCACAGTTTGTACTATTGTTTTGATGGGTAGGACACTACTTTCAGCTTTATATGAACTGGTGTTTGTTTTTCAGGTTTTATTCCGGCAGGGCCCTGTACATAATTTTAACAAACCAATGATCCTCGCAAGGTATGTCATTTTCATGGATTATACAAATGTTTGGGTACACCGGGGCTAGTTGTCACACAGGGAAGGTGTCAGATGGGCTATATCAAAATGACTGTAAGGGACAAAGTCTAATTGTATAATGTTATGAATATACAGAGTATTACTTGTTACAATTACAGTTTCTGTTTGCCAGAATGATTTTATATTTTGATTACTGTTCAGAAGTTTTAGGCTAGTAGGATTTTTTAAAATAGTTTTACTTGCAGTAAAGACATAAAATATTACAAAAGATTTCTGTTTCCACAAAAATATGAAGCAGCACATCTGTTTTCAACATTGATAATAATCAGAAATGTGTCTTGAGCAGCAAATCATCATATTAGAATGATTTCTGAAGGATCATGTGATTCTAAAGATTGGAGTAATGATGCTGAAAATTCAGCTTTGATCACAGGAATAAATTCTTTAAATATATCAGGCTAATTTATTATAAATACATTTACATTTGAAAAATATTAAAGTAGAAAGTTATTATATACATTCAATTAACTTTATATTATTATATAAATTATAATAATTTTGTATAATTTTATATTTAAAAATTATAAAATTAANATAAAATTAATGTAAGATAAAAAAATATTTATACTATGCCTTCCAAAACTTCCAAAGTTGCAAAACTGTAAAAAAAAAAAAGTAAAATAAATTTATGTCTCCAGAGTGTATATGACGTTTTATTTCAAAATACCCCACAGATAATTTTTCATAGCATGTTAAATTTGTCACTTTTTGAGGGTGAGCAAAAATGCTCTGTTTTTGTGTGTCCCTTTAAATGCAAATGAGCTGCTGCTCTCAAGAAGAGGGTGGAGTTACAAGAGCTGGTGTTAGCAGCTCCGAATACCTCATGCAAACTCATTAAAAAATGTCAGAAACCTCAGCTTTTTATGTTCAAACCGGAGTTGTACAATGATGGAGAGACTCGTGAAGAAGTGACAAAATGTACAGTCGTGGCCAAAAGTTGAGAATTACATAAATATTAGTTTTCAAAACGTTTGCTGCTAAACTGCTTTTAGATCTTTGTTTCAGTTGTTCCTGTGATTTACTGAAATATAATTACAAGCACTTCATACGTTTCAAAGGCTTTTATCGACAATTACATGACATTTATGCAAAGAGTCAGTATTTGCAGTGTTGGCCCTTCTTTTTCAGGACCTCTGCAATTCGACTGGGCATGCTCTCAATCAACTTCTGGGCCAAATCCTGACTGATAGAAACCCATTCTTTCATAATAACTTCTTGGAGTTTGTCAGAATTAGTGTGTTTTTGTTTGTCCACCCGCCTCTTGAGGATTGACCACAAGTTCTCAATGGGATTAAGATCTGGGGAGTTTCCAGGCCATGGACCCAAAATTTCAACATTCTGGTCCCCGAGCCACTTAGTTATCACTTTTGCCTTATGGCACAGTGCTCCATCGTGCTGGAAAATGCATTTTTCTTCACCAAACTGTTGTTGGATTGTTGGAAGAAGTTGCTGTTGGAGGGTGTTTTGGTACCATTCTTTATTCATGGCTGTGTTTTTGGGCAGAATTGTGAGTGAGCCCACTCCCTTGGATGAGAAGCAACCTCACACATGAATGGTGTCAGGATGCTTTACTGTTGGCATGACACAGGACTGATGGTAGCGCTCACCTTTTCTTCTCCGGACAAGCCTTTTTCCAGATGCCCCAAACAATCGGAAAGGAGCTTCATCGGAGAATATGACTTTTCCCCAGTCCTCAGCAGTCCATTCACTATACTTTCTGCAGAAGATCAATCTGTCCCTGATGTTTTTTTTGGAGAGAAGTGGCTTCTTTGCTGCCCTTCTTGACACCAGGCCATCTTCCAAAAGTCTTCGCCTCACTGTGCGTGCAGATGCGCTCACACCTGCCTGCTGCCATTCCTGAGCAAGCTCTGCACTGGTAGCACTCCGATCCCACAGCTGAATCCTCTTTAGGAGACGATCCTGGCGCTTGCTGGACTTTCTTGGACGCCCTGAAGCCTTCTTTACAAGAATTGAACCTCTTTCCTTGAAGTTCTTGATGAACCTATAAATTGTTGATTTAGGTGCAATCTTAGTAGCCACAATATCCTTGCCTGTGAAGCCATTTTTATGCAACGCAATGATGGCTGCACGTGTGTCTTTGCAGGTCACCATGGTTAACAATGGAAGAACAATGATTTCAAGCATCACCCTCCTTTTAACATGTCAAGTCTGCCATTCTAACCCAATCAGCCTGACATAATAATCTCCAGCCTTGTGCTCATCAACATTCTCACCTGAGTTAACAAGATGATTACTGAAATGATCTCAGCAGGTCCTTTAATGACAGCAATGAAATGCAGTGGAAAGGTTTTTTTGGGATTAAGTTAATTTTCATGGCAAAGAAGGACTATGCAATTCATCTGATCACTCTTCATAACATTCTGGAGTATATGCAAATTGCTATTATAAAAACTTAAGCAGCAACTTTTCCAATTTCCAATATTTATGTAATTCTCAAAACTTTTGGCCACGACTGTAGAATGCAACAGGACGCTATTAAACGGTTAGTTGATGAATTTGTGTAGCTGATGTGGAGTTAACTATCTTAAAGTCATTTATTATCATATTCTATCATGATAATCTATAAATCACTCGTGTGGGAACTTTTGCAAGATCCTACTACAGAGCCAGAGAATATATGCTGCATGAAGAATAGAACAGGTATAGTTTAGTTTAATTACGGTTATAATTTGTCATGTTGTCATTTTGCTTTTATGATAAGCTATTGCATTTCTGTTACATACTGTATTGCAATAACATGGCCTCACCCCCTTTGTTGCATGTTCTTGGGGGCAGGGTTTATGTACATTTTGAGGTTTGTGATGTCACTAATCCGGGAAGAAGCTCGTTGTAATCCCTACCAGCCATTTGTTGTAGTCCTTAAAAAGCCATTTCTTTAAAAGAAAATATCTCCCTTTGCAACTTTGAGCGTCGTAACTTTACAGATGTTGTTCATGCTCAAACAGCAACATTACACACTAACTAAAGCTAAAAAGTGAAATCATAATTAACCCCCCCTTTAAATACAGAATTTGAAATTGACTTTCAAAAATAAACCAAACCTAAGCATCAAGTTGTCAACTAGCCCTGATCTCCCTTATTTAGATTCATTCATACATGCACTTTTTTTTTTTGTTAATAACTAAAAAATGTATTTATTTATATTGCGCATGTTTTTTATTGTGTTTATTGAATATTTTTTTACATGTTTGTGTCTCAGGCACAGGCATAGATACCTGTACTCAACACCACGGGTCTGTTGCAATATACACAGTGATGCAAAGTTAAAAGATCCTTTCTCACTTGCACAAAAGGACTTGCAAGATTTATATGAAGATATAAAAAAGGTACTGCAAAAATATTGTATAGTGTTCCATAGCATTTTATCACTAAACATTGTTTTTCTGGTCCACTGTTGTATTACTTTCAGTAATTATTAATGCTCAAACACTTTCCACCACTTCTCCAATGAGATGGTTTATGTTATTTTATGTCTGTTATAAAGCACTGAAACTGACCGTCTCAAATTTCTGTTTCAGCAGCTGCTTGTCTCTAAAGCGGAGCTGAAAGCTCTGTGTGATTATTACTTTGATGGGAAGGGAAAAGC
The DNA here is from genome assembly GCA_003731715.1 of Anabarilius grahami. Lineage (NCBI taxonomy): Eukaryota > Metazoa > Chordata > Actinopteri > Cypriniformes > Xenocyprididae > Anabarilius > Anabarilius grahami. The sequence goes on along the minus strand of RJVU01019258.1, from coordinate 5,296,609 downwards.
CTTTCGACCATTGATTGTGATCTTGATGGCTCGAGCTTGTAACGTCCACAGCAATAAAGAGGGGTGAGAAAGCACTTCAGTGCTGTGTGTGTTTATTCATAATGTGATGCATCGGTCAGTTTTAATAAGGCTCATCTGATGTTCTCAGGATTTTGCTGCCGGCCCAGCGCTCTATCGCTATGATCTCTGAGATGATCCACACTGCCAGCCTGGTGCACGATGACGTTATTGATGACTCGGACACAAGACGTGGGAAAAACACCATTAATAAAGTGTGGGGAGAGAAAAAAGTGAGTAACTCCTCTGATTATAAAACAGATCAGTGTTTTTTAGCTGGTGGGTCGCACATTTTGGTACTATGTTGATGTTTAATTTGAAATCTGAAGGAAAATCAGTTGAGAATTATGGGAGCTTATTTCCGCCAGGCAGAAATCTCACAATTATCAGAAATAAAGTCGCAATTCTGAGATATAGTAACATTTCTGTGATAGACTATTTTGTGATAGACTTTTTGAGAAAATTCAGAGAAATACAGTCACCGTTCTGAAAGGCGCAGTTCTGAGAAACGCAGTCGCAGTTCTGAGAGACGCAGTCGCAGTTCAGAGAGACGCAGTCGCAGTTCAGAGAGACGCAGTCGCAGTTCAGAGAGACGCAGTCGTCGCAGTTCAGAGAGACGCAGTCG
>RJVU01019258.1:5283157-5295698 GCA_003731715.1 Anabarilius grahami | reverse complement strand
TAGAGGCGCGGTCGCAGTTCAGAGAGACGCGGTCGCAGTTCAGAGAGACGCGGTCGCAGTTCAGAGAGACGCGGTCGCAATTTTTAGAAATAATGCAATTCTTAGAGGCGTGGACGCAGTTCTGAGAGACGCGGTCGCAATTTTTAGAAATAATGCAATTCTTAGAGGCGTGGACGCAGTTCTGAGAGACGCGGTCGCAGTTCTGAGAGACGCAGACGCAATTTTGAGAAATGCAGTCGCAATTTTGAGAGGCGCAATCTCAATTACGAGATGTAAACTGGCAAATTTGGAGAAAAGTCAGCTCAATTGCTACTTTTTTCTCAAAACTGCGAGTTTACTTTTCTCAATTCCTAGAAAAGTCAGCATTGTGAGATATAAACTTGCAATTATAACTTTTTTTTCTTGCAATTGTGAGTTGATGTCCTGCAATTCTGGATTTATATCTTGCAGCTGACTTTTTTACTCAGAATTTTGTGATTATAAACTTGCAGTTGCGAGAAAAAGGTCAGAATTGTCTGAAAACGTTGCGATTACCTTTACTTTCTTTCTTATACTTGGTGGAAACAAGCTTCCATAGAGAAATGATGAGTGTTGTTATTAAATCTAATTGAAATCTGTAATTGTTAGGCTATCCTGGCTGGAGACTTCATTCTGTCTGCGGCATCCATGGCATTAGCTCGTATTGGGAACAATACAGTAGTTTCTGTGTTGTCACAAGTTATAGAAGACCTTGTACGAGGTAAGTCACTCTAGATTTTTGTGTGATACTTGTTTTATAAAGTGGACCTGTTGTTTATATTTTTCATTGATAAATTCCAGGTGAATTCATGCAGCTGGGATCTAAAGAGAATGAGAACGAGAGATTCAAGCACTACCTTGAGAAAACCTTTAAGAAGACTGCAAGTCTCATTGCAAACAGTTGTAAGGCAGTATGTACGTTCCGTTTTAACAATAATAAGATGAAGTTCAGAGCTGAAAGAAAAGTTGAACACCAGCATGGTTTCTTTTGAATTTTAGGTGTCGATTTTGGTGAATTCTGATCCTGAGGTTCATGAGATAGCCTATCAATATGGACGAAACGTTGGTATTGCATTCCAGGTAATGTTTTTATTTATGTGTGAATATATGTGAATAATTTATCTGACCATAGTATTACACTTACTATGGCGCCCACCGTGGCTGACATGTTTGCTTCGCAATAGTTTTGTCCCACAAGCCATAAGACTCTTAAATAATAGCGACTGTAATTAGTGCAATTGTGTTTATGCACTGTATGGTCTTCTGTCTTTTAGTATAGGTAACTATACTATTATTGTATTGTAAAAGGGAAACAAGCAAGTAAGAATTTCATTGCATAGTTTAAACTTGTTTAACTGTGTATATGACAATACATTTATTTGAATCTTTGAATCTTGGATTATATATTTAATATTGATTGTGAAATGTTGGACCTATTATTATTTGTATTCATTCATTCATGCACAAACAAGTTAGTGCACAGTGGTCCATGGTCACCAAGGTAATAATGGTTCTTATGCTGCAGGTACAAATGGTTAGTAATCGTTGTTAGTTATAACCGAAACTAATACAAATTTCTTCTGGTTAGTTATGCACCAAAATGAAAATTCTGGGCCAAAACCTAAAATTCAGGATGCAATTTTCAAAATTACATTTTTAATTTAGCCAAAAACATAATGTAAAATGAAAAATTTATTTAATTTTATAATTAATCAGGTTTATTTAATAATCAACACTCAAATAAAACTGATTTGTACAAACATTTAAATTAGGCAGTTTCTATATAAACTTTTAAGTCAAAGAATTTGTTTCTAATTCAATTTGCTGGTGAAATATAAACATTTAAATTATGACTGTATTTTGTTCTCATTACATATTTATTCAAACATATAATAAAGAGTTATGTAAAAATATATTGAATATGTAAAGCAGTGCATATATCTCGTGTAAATTTTTTAGCTAACTCTTGAACTGTGGCCAAAACGACATTTATTGTTTGAATTTCGCTTTAAAATTGACAGAATTTGAAAGTTGAGAAATAACTGTCTGGTTCTTCCAGTTAAAGCTGCATTGCATCATTGCTCTCTCTAGCAACACTAAATAGAATTGCAGAATTAAAGGCAAATAAGTCTCAAACATTTCAGCCTAGCATTGCTCGGGCAAACAGCTAGCCTTATAGATTTCTGTACCATTAACAGAACTGCAATTATACGTTGCAACTTTAAGTAGTAAAAATATTGGCCAAACCTTTTGGTTGTTGCTGCATGTTTTACAGTAATTTGTGCTGTTATAGCTGAATTCTTTCATTACAAATGATTTCTTATAGGTCACATTGGTTTTATCTTAAATTATTGTTTAAAGTCAAATAAAATTGAACTTGGTTGTCTTTTTCAGCTTGTGGATGACATTCTGGACTTCACGTCCTGTGCAAACCGCCTGGGGAAGCCGTCAGCTGCCGATCTCAAACTGGGTCTGGCCACCGGGCCCGTTCTGTTTGCCTGCCAACAGGTACGACAGCTGAACGCATCTGTGCTCTCACAATATAATGCCACTTCCTTGAAGTACAGAAAGTGGAATCAGGTCTAATGGTTGACTTGGTTTATTACAGCTATAAACTTAATTGTAAACAGTTCAGATTTTCTAAAGTCTCCCAACCATATTCACTCTTCTTTCACTCTTTAGTTTCCTGAGCTGCATGCAATGATAATGAGGCGCTTCAGCACTGATGGAGATGTGGATCGAGCCTGGCAATATGTCCTGAAGGTGAGGAGGACTTGTGTTGTATAAGGGTGAATCTCATGAAAACATGTCCAGGCCGGTTGCATAAATCACTAAGACTAGCCTTACAAGTTAGTCATCTAATTTTTTCTCTTTAAGGCTGTTCATAAATTTTTTTTTTTTGTCATATAAGTCACTTACATAAAAACGTAGATTGGTCTAATTTGATACTGAAAAATTAGACTGATTACCCCTAATCAACTGCTAGTTGGTCGCACTAGTTCTTAAGACACAGTCTTAACTTAGCTAAAAGCTGTTTATGCAACTGGCCCCAGGTCATATTTCACCCCAATATTACAAGGGGAAAAAAGTCAGTAAATCAAAACTTTAAGAATTATATGTTGCCATACTGTGTCATTTTTGTATGACAGTTTCCCCCAAAAGTCTCATTAATGCTAACAGATGACTAGCGTTTTTGTTATTCTTTTTGAGGTAATTATTGTGATACTGTAATTTTTACCATTCAGAATCAGCGATGCAAACTTGTCACCGTGCCACCAAATAGGTCATTTGTGTGATATTTTTTTTTTTTTTGTAGATCCGATTAGTTTTAAAATTGATTTTTAAACAGTCCTGCTGTATTTGTGTGTGTGCTCTGGTAAAACGTAAAGGTTTCTATATAACGTGTTTTTGCAGTGTTGAATATTGTAGCCAATCACAGGCGTGTCTGTTGAAAGCAATGGCCAATCAGAGGTGTTTACTGTGTGCTAGTCAGAGTTCTCTGGTGCAGTTGCAAAGTGGTTATCTGAAGGACCTGGTGGTTGTGGATCTCCAGTTTAAGATTCTAAAATCTAAAGACATCTCTTTCTTTCATTTTTAAATATAAAAGGATTTATAAAAGAAAACAATAGCATAGTTGAAGGCAATGTTTTTTTGTTTTTGTTTTTTATAAATCCTAAAATAAGTAAAAACAAGAGATAGAATGGACTTACAGAAGCTTCTGTGCTCCATGGACACACGCTCTTCCTACGACTAGGCATGGGTGCTCCCTGGGGGAAGAGCTGGGTGCTCCATGAATGGTCTGTGCCAAAGGAGAAGAGGCTTGGGGTCTCTGCTGCCTCAGATGGTGAGGGATCCTACGTTTTCCCTGCTTTATGGTCTTGCCTGGCACTGCTGCTCACTGGGGCGTTCCCTGTAGGAATGGGGACAAGTTCACAGACACAGGTGTACCTTCTGGAGCCCTGGCATGCATGAGTGCTTCCTGTTGAGACCCGGGTGATTGCTGTGGGGAACATGGTGGAACAAGTGCTCTCTGTGGGGTCTTGGCAGGGATATTCTGCTGCGTTTGCTGCTGCACCCCTCACCCTTTGTTCCCTCCGATTCTCCCTCTGCTGCATAGGGATCCTGAGGATAATCTGCAGGCACTTGTGCTCCCTGTGGGGTCCCAGAATGCACAGGCGCACCTTTTGGGATCTTCACCTTCAGGGGTGCTCCCTGGGTGAAAGACACAGGCACTGGTGCATTTTGCAAATGCTGCCTCACCTGCTTATCAAGCCTCCGTTTTGTTCACTTTGTGGTACGGGCTCCCTGCTGCTCCCTGTTGGGTGCCAACATGCAAAGGTGCTCCCACTGGGGTCGTGTCGAGTAAAGTTGCATCCTGTTTGGACTTGGCTGGAATGGGTGCTCCCTGTACTAAAGAGGCTTGAGGCTTCTTTTCCATCTACTCCTTTCTCAGCAGCTCAGGGTTGTTCAGATTTCTCCTCTCAGGGTTCTTGTCAATGGCTGCCCCTTGAATGTAACAGACAGGTGCTTTCTTCAGAGAAGAGACTAGAGGCTTCTGCTGCAGCAGCTCTCGTCTCAATGGCTCATGGATCTTTAGTTTTTGCCTCTTTGAGATCTTGTCAGGCATGGGTGCTCCCTGAAGAGAAGCTTGAGTCTTCTGCTCCAGCAGCTCCTGCCTCAGTGGCTCATGGATCTTTAGTTTTTGCCTTTCTGGGGTCTTGTCTGGCATGGGTGCACCATGTTGGGATCATGCGAGCACCCTTGGGGTAGCCACAGGTTTTCTCTGTAGAGACTTGGCGGTCATGGCTGTATCTTGCAGGGACACGGAGGATATATACATGCTCCCTGTTGGGACCCAGTAGACACAGGTGCTCCCTGTTCAAAAAGAGGCCTTTTGCAGATGCTCAGTCAGATGCTCCTGAGTTTTCCTCTTTGTTGTGACCCGATAGGCACAGGTGGTCCCTGGGGGGACCCAGCAGGCACAGGTGCTTTCTGTGTCTTCTGCCTCCACTGCTTCATGGTCTTCAGTGTTGCATCTGAGAAGCCTAAGTGCAGGGACTCGGCCTTCTCTGATGCATCACTAAAGACCTGAAATGAGGTGAGGTCTCGCCCCTCAGTTTTCTTAGACCCAGCAGCCACAGCTGCTTCCTGTCGCTTTTTCTTTCTCCACTTTCTCCGCTGCTTCCTGGTCTTCAGTGTTGCGTCTGAGAAGCCTGAGTTTGGGGCCTTCTCAGATGCATCACTGAAGGTCCCCCTTCTCAGAATTTGCAGGCACAGGTACTCCCTATGTGGACCTGGCAGAAAAGGGTGCTCCCTGCATTGTCTTATGCCTCCACTGCTTTGTGGTCTTCAGTGTTACATCTAAGAAGCCTGAGTTTGGAGTTTAGGTCAGGGTTGCCAGGTTTTCAGAGCAAAACCCAATTGCTACTCAAAAATAGCCCAAAACCAGTCCAGTCGCGTTTCAGGGGGGTACCCCGGTAATATCCACGTTTTTGGCCTGGTAAAATTCACATTCCACGGGCTAAATATCATGTATCATGCTTCAACCAACGGACATGAAAAACAACCCATGGCAACAGTGTTAAAGTAGCCCAATTCTGCGGGAAAACCACGGACTTGGCAACACAGGTTCAGGTGAAAAGAACTATAACAGGAATTGGGAATTGGCTAACTAGTGGTTCTTTGCAGCCATCTACTGGTTATAGTGGTAATTTCATGTCATTGTCATTTTAAAAGTCCCAGCAGGTGACAGAAATCTACCCAAGCACGAGAAATTGTCCATGTTATTTCCATGAATGAAAATGAGAAATGTAGATCTTCTTTAAAGTGAATTTTACTGCACAACTAAGTACAATAATATTATATTAAAAGTATATTTTATTTAAATCATGAAGATTGTGGAACAAATATGACAAAAATATGCATAACTGTTAATATTTACACACAATTTTACTACTATACATTTCTATAATTTTTTGTTATATATTTCTTTGCATTACATTAATGTGAATGAGATCTTTTTGTGCATGACATTAATACGATTTTTTTGTATTATTATGGTATTGAGTTGGAAAGTTTTGGTGTGGAAATGTTCTATGAGGAAAGTAAAAATGTCATAATGTAAAAAAAATAAATCAAAACAATGATAATGGTAATGTTCCTAAAAATAGGCTTCATTTTCTTTAAGCAAAATAGAATATTAATTAGATTTTTTGGTGAAATATATGGATAAATTAAAACATTTTAAAATATGAATGAAATGTTTTGTAAATGTCAATTTATGTTTCAATTTAGAAATACTTTTTATTAATTTTTCTTAAACTACATTTTAAAACATGAATTAAATAAGCTTTTAAAAAAGTGATTTATTTCCAGATTTGTTTGAATTAATAAGTTGATAACTTATCCCTTCATTTAATATTGAAGTGTTACTCCTAGTTGAAAAAAAATCTGATCCAGTCAAGTTTCTTGTGATTCATACAAGCACCGTTCCAGAAGCATTACAGATGTTTCTATGACTAGTTGGTTACACTCCTCACTCATCAAATTGTTTCCTGTGTTCTCAGAGTGACGGTGTGGAACAGACTAACTACCTCGCCCAACACTACTGCCAAGAGGCCATTCGGCAGATCAGCCGGCTGCGGCCGTCAACCGAGAGAGACGCGCTGATCCGACTGACCGAGCTGGTGCTGCGCAGAGACAAGTGAAGCTGGATGCAGAGCTCCACACTCAGGCAGCTACACCTCTGCAGGGCCCTGCTGACGCTCGGGGCTCCACAGAGATCAAAGAATACAATTTACGCTGTTGTCAATGTATGCTTTACCGTACTGTAATCGCAGAGCCCTGACCTCCGTTTACCTCTGTGCGAGGTGTTTCACTGGTACAGAAGGACAAACTCTGCAAAATCATTGTAATTCCAAGTGTAGCACAGATGGAGGTGATACTGTCACCTGTGTGTGTGTGTGGATCCGTTACAGACCCTCACTTAAACATCCGTCCACACTACAAAAGGCCAAACGTCTTTGATTTTACTGTAAGATGCTCTTGTTAATGTACTTTTGCATCAAGTGCTCAATAACAACCAAGGCCTTAAAACCTCACTGACTATTTACTCAAATTAAATAAGGTATTTTTTAAAGTAAACAGCCTGTTTGACTTTTTTTTTTTTTTCCATCTTTTATTACATAAAATTGATATTTTACATGCTTATTTTATTGATCATTCATTTTAAAATGGTGACAGTATAGTTCAGAAGTTTGTGGTCCGTGCATTTAGTTTTTTTTACATGTTTTTGAATGAAGTCATCCTCACCAAGGCTGCAAAAATACAGTAAAAACAGTAATATTGTAAAATAGCTATTTTCTTTTTTTAATCCTTATTATAAAATGTAATTAATTCCATTCATTTTCAGCATCATTACTCCAGTCTTCAGTGTCATATGATCCTTCAGAAATCATTCTAATATGCTGATTAACTGTTTAGGAAACATGTTCAAAACAATATTTTGTAACATTAAAAAAGCTGTCACTTTTGATCAGTTTTAAGTATCCTTGGTGAATAAAAGTTTGAATTTCTTAAAAAAATAAATACTGACATCAAACTTTTGGACCATTGAAGCTTGTTTCCGGCGCAGAATAAAAAATTAAGGTAATTGTGACTATCTTTTTTCCTTTTTTTAATATAAAATGATGAGTTAATATCTCACAATTCTGACTTTATCCTCATAATTCAGAGTTTCTATTGAAAAATAAAGTCAGAATTCTGAGATAAAAGTCACGTTACCTTTATTTTTTTTATTCCATGACAGAAACAAGCTTTCATATTAAACAGTTGTGTATATCCATTTAGTATTTTTGCAAAAAAAGTAATATTTCATGCTTTCTTGATGATTAGGAGATCATGTCTGTTAACACCTGCCTGTAACATAAATTAGTTAAAGTTCATTGCTATAGCAAATAAAACGGCATTAATCAAATACCTACAAATCACAGAAAACAGCTCATACAGATTTAGTTTGACCTGAGGTCATGAACATTTTTTGACCATTTTTATTTGTTTTAAAGACAATTCTTGAGCTTTATTGTGTAGCTTTTTATGAAATTCCTCATGTATAGCATGATTGTACAATGTAAATTGTAATCTGCCTCTACATTCTTCTAAAAAGTAACAAATAGCCCCCAAAAAAAAGGAAAGAAATGAACAGACTCAGGGTTTACATAGAATGATTTATTATAAAAGACTACAATTAAATTTCAGTGAACATTATAAATACAAATTCTAAGCTGAGACGAGCTTCAGCGCTGAGACGATGGGATTCAGTTGGAACACTTCAAATGTTTCAGTATGACAAAAAAAAAAGTCTTGAGGCATTAGCTTCAGCTCCTGAAATGACTGACAGTGGTCAGATGTAGTTTAATGAAATCTCTGTATTCACGTATCAGACAGTACAACTCCTAAAACAGCTCAAAGAATGGAAATAGATCAGTGTTTGGGAAAGTTACTTTCAAAAGTAATGTATTACAATATTGCATTACTCCCTAAAAAAGAGTAACTAATTGCGTTACTTAGTTACTTTTTATGGAAAGTAATGTTAGATGGAAGCTGAATGTAATTTAATGTTAAGGTTACAATATATATTTAAATTTTGTATGCATGCTTTACATTAAGATTTTGATACATTTTGAGGCAATGACATGGTGCTTTAAGATAAAACACTAAAATAAGTTTGTAAAATGAGTGATTTTTGCATCCAAAATGTCCAAAAAAATGCACATGGAGAGAGGAGGTAAAATAAAATCAAATACCTTCAGTTAGAAATGTCAAAAAAAATAAAGTGAAGACAATCATCTACTTTACATGTTCACATGTTGTATTGACTGTTGAAGATCATGTGATTGACATTCACTACAGAAACCCCACAGGCTAACTTTCATTTTATGTAAACTGACTTCCTGCGAATAATTGGTCAATCCCATTTGCCCACAGTCATCCATCACCACAAAGTTCATAGATTTTCATGATTGACCATCCTTTCATGATTGGCCATCCCTTCAGTCGGCATGATCAACTCCACATAGTTTCCGGGAAACAGACCAGTGACGTCATTGCAAAGTCCCTCAAACCAGCCGTCGTCATTCTTGATGATGTAGATGATGGCTCCTTCCATAAAGGTCAGCTTATCATCCTTATCCTTGGTGTAGTCGTAGATGGCAATCACTGCAAAGATGAACATTATTAGTTATTAAAACAATAAGCCACATCAGACTGTGTGTTACATCAAGGGTGTTATACAACAACATGATAAAAGACACCAGCATTTAATAAATAGCTGTATTATTGCTATTATTATGAACAATTTAAATACTATATATACATAAAATAAAAAAAAGGTAAAAAAAGTTATTAATAATAATAATTAAAATTATAAATGACGTTAATATGTTTAATTATATATATTTATACAGTTGAGCTCGAAAGTTTACATAACCCTTGCAGAACCTCAAAAATGTTAATCGTTTTAACAAAATAAGAAGGATCATAAAAATTGCATGTTATTTTTTAATTTGTACTGTCCTGAATAAGCTATTTCACATAACTGATGTTTAGATGAAGTCCACAAGACAAAGAAAATAGCTGAATTTATAAAAATGACATAGTTCAAAGTTTACATACCCTTGATTCTTAATACTGTGTGTGGTTACCTGGATGATCCATGACTGGTTTTTTGTTTTGTGATGGTTGTTCATGAGTCTCTTGTTTGTTCTGAGCAGTTAAACTGTTCTTCAGAAAAATCCTCCAGGTCCTGCAGATTCTTTGATTTTCAAGCATCTTTTGCATAATTGATTCCTCATCCAGCATTCCAGCTAAATGACTCCCGACGTTCCAGCTAAATGACTCCCGACGCATGTGGCAAGGACTAAGGACCATCTGTGCCTTTGGAAATAAATCCTCTNTTGTATTCTTTAATAATTGCACTGTCCATGGAGCGGACCTGACTCTCATTTCACTGCTGGTTATATATGCTCTATATAATTGTGCATGTGACAAATAAAACTCTTGAATCTTGAAATCTTGAAGCAGTGACTGTATGATTTTGAGGTCCATCTTTTCACACCGAGGACAATTGAGGGACTCAAACACAACTATTGATGATGATACACGACGACAACGCAGCCCTGAAGTGTCAGCAGAGATTGTGTCAACTAGATCATCCCCTGTGAAGGCCTCATCGACTCGACAGCCAGTGGCACAGATCCTCAACAAACCGTCCCATACCGGCGTGATGAATACGATCCTCAACTAGATTGAACTGGAATAAATACTTTGACTGTTGCGATCCCAATCTGACTTATGAAAGCTGCCTGAATCATAATCATGCACTGTTCGCTGTTGGCCAGAGGAGGACTGGCCCCCCGACTGAGCCTGGTTTCTCCCAAGGTTTTTTTCTCCATTTTAACACCTGTTTGTCACCTGATATCACCTGTTGGAGTTTGGGTTGCTTAGTTGGGGACACTTGACATTTGATATTCAACAATGTTTTGATCTGCCTGCATCGACACCCTTGTATGCGAACTGAACTGAGCTGGATGATGACATCACTGTTTTCTCCAGTGCTGATAGAGAAAAATTAACTAAATTAATAACTATTGATTCTTACAACGGAATGAAGCAACACTGAATTTACTTAAGCTGGACATTGACACCATTTTCTTTAAGAGCTGCTGTGCAGCCAAAATTATATACCTGTTATCACTGTAAAGCTGCTTTGACACAATCTGCATTGTAAAAACACTATATAAATAAAGGTGACTTGACTTGACTATTAAATAAGGTTCAAACATTCAATGATGCTCCAGAAGGAAACACGATGCATTAAGAGCTGGGGCATGAAAACTTTTTGAATTGGATGAACAGGGTAAATAGTACCTTTTTTGTCTTCTGGGAAACATGCAAGTATCTTTTGTAGCTTCCGAAGGGCAGTACTAAATGAAAAAACATCTTTATACAAAATAATAAAAACTTGTACGTCATCTTCTTGTTCAAAAGTTTTCACCGCCCGACTCTTAATGCATTGTGTTTCCTTCTGAGAATGTTTGAACCTTTTTTAATAGTTCTGTTGTCTCACTCATCAATGCTCTCAGAACAAAATCAACTCTTGAAGTGCTTAGGGAAGTTTGCGAGTGCGTGTCTAAAAGTGGAGTAAAACGCAGCCCAAATACCGTTGAGGTGTCAACAAGGCGGCAGTACTAGATTTTAGGCAAGGGAAACATTAACGCACCAAAAGCGGAACGAAACAGCGCTACTTGTGCGCACTGCGCGACTCACAAGCTCACAAATGTGTTTACTTGCCGAGTGTCTCGATCACACGACCACTAAACAGCCAGTGAGAAGTGTTCGAGTTCGGCGTAGAGGTCTGAGGTACAAGCTGCAAATCTCTCTGTGATTTAATTCAGTTTAAAGCCAGTTGAAACAGCGCTGACTTAATCAACAACACTAACGGGCAAATCAGGAGAAACATTGAGCCGAAGCCGATCCAGTTAGAATATTTTTCAACCAACAATTCACCAACATTTATCATGGATTTACTACGGTAACACTACTGCGGTAACCGTGGTATATTGTCAGAAATGTAGGTTATTTCATTTTTAATGTAGACTTGTATTAAATGCCAATAAGGCCACATTACAGACTATTTTTGTCATAAACTTGCAGTTTTGTGCAATCGTATTTATATTAAATGTGTTTATAGACTAAATACCTTAAAGCCATTCTAGATATAAAAACAATATTTTTACTTTTTACCATGTAACTTTTACTTTTTACCTGCGGTGATCTAATTAGAGTACTTTTAATTTAAATAAGAATAGAGTTCTAACTCAGTAATAATATTTAAATTTTACCCTCTAAAAACGAGGTTAAGTTTTATAGATATTGTTTGTGTATTAAATTTGCATCTGTGTCCTATCTCAAACTACTCTACTGTCAGCTCAAGCTTTTATCAAATCTGTTATGTTTTCAAGAAACAAAACATGTAGGCCTATATATACACTCACCTAAAGGATTATTAGGAACACCTGTTCAATTTCTCATTAATGCAATTATCTAATCAACCAATCACATGGCAGTTGCTTCAATGCATTTAGGGGTGTGGTCCTGGTCAAGACAATCTCCTGAACTCCAAACTGAATGTCAGAATGGGAAAGAAAGGTGATTTAAGCAATTTTGAGCGTGGCATGGTTGTTGGTGCCAGACGGGCCGGTCTGAGTATTTCATAATCTGCTCAGTTACTGGGATTTTCACGCACAACCATTTCTAGGGTTTACAAAGAATAGTGTGAAAAGGTAAAAACATCCAGTATGCGGCAGTCCTGTGGGCGAAAATGCCTTGTTGATGCTAGAGGTCAGAGGAGAATGGGCCGACTGAGTCAAGCTGATAGAAGAGCAACTTTGACTGAAATAACCACTCGTTACAACCGAGGTATGCAGCAAAGCATTTGTGAAGCCACAACACGCACAACCTTGAG